>JAAAKQ030475201.1:31794-44024 GCA_010016005.3 Zanna intricata | reverse complement strand
ATTTTTCGCCGTCTAAAAATGCATAAAATCGGTTCCTCGCAACTGTCGTATAAGTAACTTATCAAAAAACTTATCGGTAGTCTTTTTTAATGTGTTATGAATTATAGAATTTTTTCTTTCATTCAGTATAAAAATCAGCTCGCTAGCATACTTTTGTCTTGAGATATTACGATTCTTCTAAACACCTGCTTACTGGTGTTTACTGGTAAGACATGCTTACCAGACGTAGCCATAAGGTTAATGTAAATTAAAGGAATATAATCAACAAAGTTGAATTCAATTATGTTGTTAGAGTTGAGAACGATCATGGAGGATGTATGTTACGAAAATTTCATCCTTGGACATTACTCTTTGCTGAGTGAGTGTAAATCAATGATTTTTCACGAACTTTCCTTCTCACGTTAAAAAAAAATCTGATGTAGACACAACATTATTTGCTTGTACGTATTAAATTACAAATACATTTTTTTTTTTTTTTAATGAAAATTACATCAAATTTTATTTGATTAATAACTTCTGATATTTTTTCATTAATTTTTTTATTGTGATAATTGATTATTGAATTATTATTTATTGTAATTTTGTTTTATAATCAGAGGTTAATAATTATTAATAAATAAATATATTTAAATTTAAAAAAAAGAGTATTAGTCTTATTTGAACCGATGTCAGTTTCCCTTGGAAGATCCATTAATTTCATTATTTAAAATTTTTGTTTTAGTTATAACTCTGGAACCAATGAAATCCAAAAAAAAAAAAAATTGGATTTTGGACTTTTTTGAACACTTTTCGTGCAGTCGACTTCAATCAAAAGAGGAAGTGCACAATTAGATGTTACAACAGTCCTAAATCCAAAATTTCAACATCCTACGGCTAATCGATACATATGGCTAATACGTATGTACATATATACATGCGTACAGACGGCACGCCGAAACTAGTCAAGATGGGTTCAAGGATGGTCAAAATGGATAGTTCCGTTGAAATATGGAAAACGAAATTTTTCGCAATCACAATACCTCCTTTACTTCGGATAAGGAAATAATTACATGAAATATATTTTTTTAACTTTTTGAAAACGCTGTAATTTTTTGCCTCGTCTAGTAAACAGAATGAGAGAAAAAAATGAATACATTCATGCATTGATTTTTTTTTATGTTAGTGAAAATCGTACACTTATATAAAATAAAACCTGGGACGAAATTTAATTTGATAAAAACAATCATTAATTAAAACATCGTGTGCAGAATAGCACATTCGTCGTATTTAAATCATTGAATGCGGTTGTATTAGGGTTCAGTATACACGGTTGGTTTTTCATCTTGTAATAAAAAACAGAACATTTTATAAATAAAACTCATTTGTTTGTTTTATAGTTTGTACTTTTAAGGCGTTTTAAATACCATGAAACCATAAATAATTTACAGTGGTTTTTTTTAATCTCTACCTCTCTTTCTCTATAATAGAATTCTATATAACTGAATAATAAAAATAAATCTTATTAATAAATACCTTCTCTCAACTTTATATAAAGTTTAATGGTTTTTTTTTTTTTTTTGACTAAATATATCTGTAATTAAATCAAGCAGGTGAAATTATTAGTATGAATTTGGTTATGAATAAATATTTTTGAATAAATGCCCTCTAAGATTTAATAATTTAAAAACCATCGGTTGCCTCCTTAAACACATTAAAACAAAGATGTAATGAAGTAAAAGTGAATTAGAGGCGTGGAAGAAGAAAAAGAAAATATTTTTCTTCATAATATTTCAGAAATTATAAATGTTAAATATAAATAATAACTTTTACTAGATAGCGTCCATTAGATTTTAATTAACCAGTGTTACTCTTCTTCCTGTTAAGCCTCTGGAACCACTGTAAGATATTAATTCATAGGATGAATGAAGGTGATGTGTATGAATATAAATTAAGTGGGGTCTTGTACCATCTCAGGTCAACCGTTCCTAAGATGTGTCAATTGAAACCCAACCACCAAAAAAAACCGTTATCTAGTTAGAAACTAGTTAGTAATTTTTCTGCATTACCATAAGTCGATCTGGTACTTAAATCCGTATAAAAGTGACTGCCTTTGTAGGATTTGTAGAACTCTCGACTTTAAAATCAGCTGATTTACAATGAAGAGTTTAACCACTAGACCAACCCAGTTGATTAGCCAGTGTAACCTAGATTCAAATTAGAAAAAAATTTTTTATAAATATATGTTATGCTGTCCCCCATATGCATAACAAACATAAGTAGAAAATTTATATATAAATCATATTAAACGAAACGGATGTGGAAACCATAATTCAATCAGGTTTGTTAATTCACTCTTTCATTTTTACCTCAGGCTGGTAAATAACCTTTAATAATAAGAAACGGGTTAATTTTTATCTGGTAGAAGATCAATGTAGAAAATATTTTTAGTTCATCAACAATGAAATTCTCTCGTAGTTGAGTCCAGCACCAGGTAAAGAATAACTTTACAAAGAAACGGATGTGTGGTTGACGTTTTGTGGAATAATTGCGGTTGACTCCTCGCAATGAAATACGAAATATATACAACGGCGATACGGCGATTTTTGCTTCCATGTCGCTCAGTAATCTTCTTTTTTTTTCACAAACATTGTAAAAAACTGTACACTTCAGTTTTTTTTGTTAACAGTTTTTTAACAATTTGTCCAGGTAAATGAAAAAATCACTGCGTTGAAGTACTTTTTTTTTAATCCAAGTTAGTTTCTATTCGTTGTTAATAAATCCTTCAGTTATATCAATATAACGTGAAATATTTGAGGTGTGCATTACGTAATCTTATTTTATCATTTTGTTTCAGGTGAGAGACCAATTCCTTTTGTTATGTAAGTTGATAATTTATCTTACTGATTACTAAATTAAATTACTAAATTAAATATTGATTACTGATTATTAAATTAAAATCTGTTATCATTTAATAATAAATATACATAATTTATTAATTAAGATATTTGACTAAAATCAGATAAAATTAGATTTAAATCTCTTTAACTGATTTATTATTATTATCATCTTTAGTAATTTTTCTGCATAATTACCATAAGTGAGTTTCATAGGAAACATTAAAATTATTTTAATAGTTTCAGTAACAGTATTTCAACGAGAATTAAGCGTTAAATTAATTTTGTAACTTTTTAACTAGAAATATCTTACAATTGTACTTCGTATCGTTTCCAATTCTCCTAAAGATCAAATGATAAGCCTGGAGAAACTAGATCGGTAATAATTGGTTGGTTTGAATTGCTATTTAATTTATCCTTAAAACGTTGGTATAAACGGGAAAATTTGACATAGATATACTGTATACATAAGTTTGAGTGTAATAATACATTTGTTACGTAGACGGGTGCATTAGTTACTTGCTTTAATAGTTTCGATTGGAAATGTTGAATTTTAGATGACAGATGGTTTTGAACAACAATAAATTTGGCTACGCTATACCCAAATGGATTTTAAGATAGATTCATAAAACCATCTGTATTAGTTTTACCAGCTGATATATTACTATGTATGTGCACGTATATTTTATTCTGTTAGTAATGTGTTCTATGTTTTCTAGAAGATAAAAATTTCTAAGCATAAGTTGCTTCTTAACGTGAGTTATTTAATGTAGAATTTAATGTACGATATAGTTTTTCTATGAACTATTGTAATTAGTTCAATCATCTGTACACCTCTGCAGAATTTATCTTTATTTTCATGAAAACTCTATTCAAAACAATTAAGTTTCCTATTTTTTCTCAAATAATTATAAAAATAAAATTGTTTTTCTTGACTTGATTCAAATTATTTTTGTAACATTAACTTCTAAAAATTAAAATAGTTTACAAAGTTTATATTTTGAATAATAATTAATAAAATTAGTTATTAATAAATATGATTAATTATTTTCCGATTTTATCGATACAAAATTGCACGTGCCCTTATCTGATGAATTTATACATTTTCAAAAATTACATACTTCAAACACCTTCAATGAATTAGTTTAACAGTCGAAATTAAGAAATAACTATTTGGCTGATGAAATAATTACATATATGTTAAATATGTACTTGTATAAACTATTTCGCATGTAAATTAAAAATTTTATTGTACCAATTTACTTTTGAAATGTGTTGTTTAATTTCCTCATGATATTTTTTAATTGCATATTTTCACCATTATAACATAGTACCGTATGAAATTAAAATTACCTTTTGATTTCTCTCATAACCCTTTAAAAAACAACTGTAATTGTTTCCAAAATATGATAAAATATTAAATGATAACTGCTACCGACAGTACATCTTTAACTTCACGTGTATAATTTTAGTACTTTTAGTATACACGAATTTTTGTATAAGAAGATATAATTTAATATATTATTTACTTAATTCAGTGTAAGGAAACAAATATTAAAAAATAAAAATTACCAAATATATCATTTATAAACTTAGAACAGTCAGTGATAATGTCGAGGTATTTTAATAAAACACTAATATATATTCTTTTCTCTTTTATTCGCGTATAAGTTATTAAAAAACCATATTCTTTGTGGAATCAAACTGAAGTTGTAGATGGAGATCTTCCTAATATTAATCCATGAAGTTTGAATTTTCACCTAAAAAATATTTTTTTATCCGATTGATAACGTACATCGTTTTGAGGTAAGATGAGTTTTATAAAACGCACTCCAGACAGTCATAAAATGATATTACGATCGTGGTTTTTACTCGGCGGAATATATGTTATTGTGGATGTTCTACATCAAATACATTTATCTTTGGAAAAATACTATTAAAATATAAAAGTAGATCTATGTAAAGGTTACTGTGGTAAATTCTTTATCTTTTATAACAATAAAGTACTCAGTTTCGTATTACAAAACGGAGTAGAAAATAAAACACCTAAAATTATTTACATCCATCAGGAGTTCTCGCTTAACTTCTGATTTTAGAACAAAGAAAAAACTGTTAATTTAGAGTGCATATTTTTCTTAGAATTAATGAATGTATAAGTTAAAAAATTAAGGGTAATTCGGCTGATTTTGAAGTCGAGAGATAAAATCCTAATAAAGGGTTGTTGCTTTAATACGGATTTGAATACTAGATGCCGGTGTACTTTGGTTCACCAAATCTCAACCACCTAATCTCAGGAATGGCTTGTCAAGTTTGTTGAAGATATACATTTACCGATACCAGTTACATTACATATGTCACTAATGATTTTAATTGTTAAAAAAAATTAGTTTATTGTTCTTAAGGAAATGAAAATAACAATTCAAACCAAAATGCCTAAATTTAAATTCAATTTAAATTTTAAAGCAATACAATATCTCAAATTTGTTTTACATATTCCAAATGTTCCTTCGATATTAAACCGACTATTCCAGGATGACATAATATGTGGCCTGTTAGTCTGTAAAAATATATTTTTTCCAAATGTTTCTTTCTCCATCAGTTTGCTGTAACAGTTCTTTATTTTTCACATTATCCAACTAACTGATTTTTAACATTCTCCTATAGCACCACGTTTCAATAGCTTCTAATCTTTTCTTATCAGGTACTACAAACGTCCAAGTTTCACTTCCATATAAAGCTACACTCCAAACATATACTTTCAAAAATAGTTTCCTGATTTTTAAATTAATATTTTATACAAGCTGATTATATTTACTGACAAAGCTATTTCACCTGTGCGATTCGGGATTTTATACCGGTCCTGCTATATCCTTCTTTCGTAAGTTTACTTCCTAAATAACAAAATCCTTCTACTTCCGTAATCTTTTCTCTTCCTATTTTTATATTCGGTTATCCATCTATATTATTTTTACTACATTTCATTATTTTAGTTTTTTCTTGTTTATTTTCATGCTGAAGTTTTGCATTGGACTTCATTAACGCCATTCATTGTTTTTTCTGAAACTTTTTTACTCTCAGCTAGAATTACGATGTCATCAGCAAATCATAGCATCTTTATCTTTACATATTGCACTATAATTCCAATTCTAAATTGCTCTTTAACATCATTAATTGCTTTTTTCTATATAAATATTAAAAAGTAAAGGGAGTAGGACATATCCTAGTCGGACTCCGTTTTTTATTACGGCTTCTTTTACTTCTGTCCCTATAATTTTCCTGAAACCAAATAACTTTTTTCCTAACACATCTTCCACTCTCCTCTCATTTCTTCTGTACAGAATTCTACTTCAGATTTTTTATGCATGAGTAGTTGTTCTATATCCACATTTTTCTGCTGCTCCTTTTTTGGTATCACAGTATCACAGTTTTTTTGGCATCGGACGTAACTCTTTTTGAAGTCTGACGGAACTTTCCCTTTTTTTGTAAATATTACACATCAGTTTGTATAATCTATTTATCGCTTCCTCATCTGCACTGCTCAGTAATTTTGTAGGTATCCCGTCTATCCCAGGACACTATCTGCCACTCAATTTTTTTTAATGCTCTCTTAAATTCAGATCTCAGTATTGTATCTCGTTTTCATCCTCTTCGACTACCTCTACTTCCTCTACAACACCAGTTTCTAATTCATTTCCTTCGTGTAACAGTTCAATATGTTCCATTCACATATCGACCTTTTCTTTCCTATTATAAATCAGTGTACCATCTTTGTCTAACACATTATTAGATTTTAATTCATGTACCACAAAATTCTCCTTAACTTTCTTATGTGTTCGTCTATTTATCAATTACCATTTTTCTTTCAACTTCTGAACATTTTTCTTTAATCTACTCTTGTTTTGCTAATTTGTATTAGTGAAACAACATCTAGCCATTTCTCTCTTTAAATTTTCTAACCTACCAAACTTTGTTAGACTTCTAACTTTCCACGCTGCGACTCGTAGAATGTTATTTTTTAATTTTGTGATGACTTCCTTAGTTTACCCTACCTGAAGATCCGATCTGGGAACAGTTTATATGCGGAATATTTTATCGAGGAAGGGGCTTCCATCTTTGTTACATGAAAATTCAGAGAGCTACATTTTCTTGGAAAAAATAACAGTTGCAACTTTCCGTGGCTTTCAGCTGCGCATTACTCAGAAGTTTGAGTGATATTCATGTGACCATTTAAGTCCTCTTAACCTACACCCTTAAAAACTATTGAAAGAGCTGCTGCCTTGTTTCAGGAATCATTCCTTAGGTTGGCTTTCATCAAATATCTCTCCAATATGGTTGCACCTTCGGTCCAGCTACTCTGTATCACTAAGCAGTCAAGCCTCCTAACAAGCAGCAGGGTCTCATAATTCGTAGATATAAAATTTATAAATTCTCAAAAATTTTAATATTATAACTTTTTTCATAATTCTTTTAACAGTGTCGTGAACAATATTCATGAGTCTGATTTTAGTCAATTCAATCATTTTTTGATTATTTTATATTTGGTTCGTAAGTCTAATCAAGCGTTTTATCATTGAGATTCAATCGTTAATTCATCACATTTACGTTTATTCATAATTGCTGAAATGCTATACAATTATATAAAGAAATATACAAAATAAAAACAAATTATAAATAATAGGTTTTAATTTTTACGATCATCGGTTACTAGGAACCTACAAATCGAATAAAAAGAACAAATTGCTTCTCTGCAGTAAAAATAACAAAATCTTGACGAGGAACTTAAATTCTATTCATAGTTAGAAGTGCAGTGCTTAAAAAAATAATCAACTATAATGTACGAAACTAATAAAAGAAAATACTGAAACTGAGGGTAAGAAAATCTAATCAAATACAATCATCGATTTTTCCGGCTAAAGTAAAATTGGAGACTTTCCTCCATTCGAATCTATTTCATTGTATAGTCTAGTCAATTTCGTCTTCTTTTTTAATGTATGACTTATAAAGTAATGCATTTATTTAATGAAGTTACAGCGCTGATTCGATATAGTAAACCGACCCTCAGATTTATATATTTTATTACAGAATGAAGATTTCAACTAAATGAAATAGTTTCTGTTTTAAATTATATAATTTATCTTCATACTTATTATTTATATTTCTTGCCCTTTTTTTCAATTTTAATTATGTAATAAATCTGCAAGATCTCGTTCAATACATTATCTTCAACATCTTATTTAATCGTATATTAAAATATCAATAATTTAAATAATTTTCTTATTCTCAACATACTGAATTTTTGGTGCAAATTATTCAGTTTTGATGAATTAATTATAAATTAATGAAAAATAAATAATATTTCTTAAACTCGTTTTACTTGTATGATTCATGTTAAGTAAAGTATTTACATATAATTTGCCAATGGTATCACAATTCTAGCCATTGGATACACCTTCTCAGCAATAGGAGCTCCACGAACAACATATTTTAATAAATCCGACTATATACGACTCTAGGTACACGAGATTATACAAGAATATTTACGTATACAAAAATACTTAATAATCATATTATTAAGTGAGCATAATAATTTATTATATTCTTGCTATATATATTATTATTATTATTAATTTATGTTATTATTCATTGTAAAATTGAATGATTTCTATTAATATTAAATGAGAAATAAATGTGTCAAATTATTCAATTATACTGGTATTATACTATTAGCAATATGCATTATTAAATTTATTTTCTAAGGTATAACATGAGATTATATAATTTATTTATATAGAATTGTATAATTCAATTATATTGTTATTTATTCATTGTCAGCTTTGTACAGAAAATAATTTATTCATAACAATAACGTTAGTGAGAATACAAATAAAGATTGTATTACTTTTCATATAATAATATGAAAACTTTACTTGCAATGTTGTTATTACAATGTTATAGGAGAAAACTCTTGCGATTTATAATGGGCAGTTAGGTAAATTCCACGCATCATCTTCTCTCTAATTATACTCTCGAACGCTCTTCTTCACACTCTTCTTACTCTTACAAAATTGTTATATTATGTAAGCTTTGACCATCTGATATATCTTATAAAAATTAATCTCATTGATATATAATTGTTAAAAAATATATGGAAAACCATATCCATTTCGGTTCAATACCTAAGTTTTTTTTTTTTTTTACTTCCGGAACCACCGTTAGATATTATATCAGAGGCTGAAGATGAATGATTTTTAGCGTGTGTGAAAATGCCATGCCTGACTGGGATTCGAAATGCGGACCTCCAGATGTCAACACCTAAGTTAGGTTTCACTATTTCCTACACGTATATTTGCCGGTTCAATAATGCATATACGTATAGTTAATAAATTCACTTTTCATTTTTATATTTAAATGCAAAATTTATTGTCTTATTATTGTTTACGTTAGATTAATGTGTAAATGAATGAGTGTATTTAATGATATGATGCCATGATGTGTTAGTTAATACTGAACTAAACAATAATTACTACAATACAGTATATATTATAAATATCAGCTGTTCAAAGCTTGCATTATAAGAACTTAGTAAGAGTAAGTAGAACATGACAGACTTTATTTGTTTATTTATAATTAGAGAAGATATGAGGCATAGATTTTACCAAACACCTTGGAGTGCCAGAAATACATGTATTTTTTTTAGTATGAATTATTAAATTATAAATTGCAAACGAAAGCGTTTTCCTCAAAAAAGTAAAATTCATTTTTTAACCATTTACACTGAATGACATTTAAAAATGTTGAGATAATTTTGTACTATATAGCTAAGGGATTATAAATTATACCCAACATTGTGAAAGATATCAAAAAAGGGAATCGTTATTAATTTCCGCTAAAAAAAAAAAATTGAAGACCTTTTTGTCTCTCTGATGAACGAATTCTAATATTACTCAAATTTAAATAAAATCTTCTTGAAATTATTAAATTAGTTTAAGAATTAGTAAAAAGGCAAAAAAAACCAACGATGGAATGAATAATTCACTTTTAATTTTTATTCCTTTAATTTCGGTGGAAGTCTATTAAAATGAGTCGTTCAGCTCTGCAAGTAATGAGTTAATGAACCCCAAATGTTCCATTATCTAAAATTCTGAAATAAGTTTTACTGTAACTATTGATCAGCTGGTTTTATATAATTATCGAGATAAAAGAAACGCTCATTTATTGTAATTTTGTTTAATTTTAAAAATAATTAAACCGTTCGTTTAGTAAAAACATAGATTTTTATTTAAAATTATTCTTCCATATTTTGTTGCCTTAAAAATAATTTCAACTGTTATCAACATATTGTTAACTGCAATCAAATGTATTTAATTTTGTCATACACCTAACTTTAGAAAGATATTGTCACATTATCTTTCCGAGTGATTTTGTGATTAACGGAAATTTATTATAAAAATTACTGATAATTTATTTTTAATTTGCATAAATATTAATTTAAGAGAAAACAACTGATTGCTCAAAGACTGCGATGCTATATAACAGACATTCACATTCAACGATCTAGTTCTATTTCTTTGAATCTTTGGGTGATAACCTGTTTAAGCATATGTATATAGTTGAACTTTAAAGAAAATTTCATTTTTCCTACTTCCCTGATATAATATTTAAAATGACGGGTAAATAATTAACATCAGAACAGCTTTTTTATTATAGTTACTGGAAGTTAAATGATCTTTCACACGCTTATATATATATGTGTGTGTGTGTGTGTGTGTGTGTGTATATGTGTGTATATAACATTTTACAGGATAAATTATATTTATTGATTAATCTTTAAGAATATTATGGCTGGATAAATTATTAAGCTTAATTTATCTAGTATAGTTACTGAATTTATCTACGCATTATGTTAGGTTGTAATTACTAGGATATTTAATAATTCAGTCTATCAATGTACGAGTCTATCCAAAACTCGTAAGTTTTGGAAATAAATACTATTGTCATATAACTCATATCCTAATCGTCCTACTGTATCTACCCTGCTGTCCATAATCAAAGTCACCCTTCCACCTAGTATTACCGTTTATCTTAATGCATGAAAATAAAAATACAATGGCGGGGTATAATTAGATGATCGGCCGAGAACTATATCAGTACTTGAAATATATTGCTCTAAGACTAGTACAATAAAATCAATGTGGATTTCAACAGGACATTTGGTTCCTACCTGGAACGGTAAAATCCAGACATTAGTTTTATGACATAAAATTTATAAACAGGATACGTCCATCAGCGCAAATCACGTTTATAACACATGTGTGATTAGAACCAATTCATTGGTTCTAATCGTAGAACCGGTGAATTGTGAAAATAGACCAGTTCTCTATGAGTTTGAAATAATGATAAAAAATAATCTTCCAAAATAAAGGTAAAGTTTCGCCCTGCAGTCTTTTTCACCGATTTAAATATTCTTTTGTTCATTAACATGTTAAAACCGCATAAATAGAATTAATATTAAAATTATAACTAATAAGCTAGCATTATTTACCAAATAAACAGGTATTATAAACGATTGTCTTTTTCAAAGAGGAATTAAGTCCCAAATATTCCTTGAAATGTGCGATTAACATACTTTGATTACTAATGAAAAGAAAAAGTTTATGAACCCTAATCTGATGAGAAACAATCTCTTTTACAAAACACTAAAAATGAGTGAAAATACATACAGAGTTTGATTTTGATCATAAAAGTATAGTTTCAATTTATTATTGAAGATAATTTTTCGCAAAATCTAGGTTAACACGTTCTTTTTTTTACTGTTTGACATATTAACTATTTCATTTACTGATATAGAAAATAAACTTTACTGTCACAAATAACGGTTAGATTATTGTCACTAATAATAATCAGTGAAGAAAACTTTAGAAGAAAAATAAAAATATTTTGAGAAATAATTAATTTAAATTTAAATTTCAAATTAACTTAAATTTTATATTTTTATTAATTTCTACGGCAAATAAAAAATAGGCTTATTTAAAGTTTTTTTTATTTTTTTACAATCATTTGAACTCCCACCCACCCCACCGCCATCAAACTCTCACTCATTTTCTCTCTCTCACGCACTCTCCCCCCCGCACACACTCTATCTCTGTCTGTCTGTCTGTCTTTCCGTCTGTCCGCCGCTCTCTCTCTCTCTCTCTCTCTCTCTCTCTCTCTCTCTCTCTGCGCCCGCGCGCGCGTGCGTGCGTGCGTGTGTGTGTGTGTGTGTGTGTGTGTGTGTGTGTGCGCAAATATTTTATTTTATAAAAGAAATATTTTTATTTGAAATTTATTCTAGAAAATAATCGCAGTTTTTTCTCTTTA
>JAAAKQ030475201.1:3264-31694 GCA_010016005.3 Zanna intricata | reverse complement strand
GCAAATATTTTATTTTATAAAAGAAATATTTTTATTTGAAATTTATTCTAGAAAATAATCGCAGTTTTTTCTCTTTAAAGGTCAGGATATATTCTACGTGGTAAAAATGAACTCAGTAATGGTACTTGAGGTTTCCGTAACAGAATTCTGTTGTTCCCGTCTATTTTCTTCTTTTATCCCATCTTATTTTATATTTCTGTATTTTCTTTCGTTCTCTATCATCATACTTCACAAAATATTAAAACATTTATTATGGCATTAATATCAGTGCTCTTTGATATAATTATTTTTTAATAGATTTACTCGTATAAATAATTTTTTATTTTAAATTAAAAGATAAAATATTGCTGCATTAAATATAATACTATTTTTTTTTTCTTTTAACGATTAAACTTTTCCTCAGTAATAAATGAATACAAATATTAATATAGCATAAGTTATTAAAATATTTATTTAATCGTATTTTATAATTAAAATTTTATTTTTACGTTCATAAATAATCATGTCAATATCATATCAGTTAATGTAATATTAACGCATGTAATGGTAAGCGAAGAGCTGCTATAGGAATACTCTCATAATTACATATTCAGTGTAAGGCGTACCCTACTTCAGAAAAAATAACGCTACGTTTTCATTTTTAAGCTACGTGTGTTTATTTGTTAAATTACAACAACAAAAAATTAATAGTTTTCATAATTTACTGTTTCATATTTTACGTCACACCACAACTTTTTGTTGAAAATTATGAATTGCTGGTGTTCATAGTAAATAAACAAGTAACGATATTTATTTTGTGACATTTATCCTGTAGTTTTCTGTATTGGTATGACATATAAGCTTGTGTATGTATATATATATCCGTTTTTTTTCTCTTATTTGTGTAGCTCTCTAAGGTAAATTGATAAAAACAAAGAATAAGGAAAACAATTTAATTAAATAAATAAAATCAATTACTGAATTTAAATTTAAATCCGTGTTAGAACTAAATCGAGATCAATAGTCTAGTCTGTGCCAAAAATTAATCGAACATTTAACATCATGTACCGAGTATACGAGTTTAAATTTAAATAAAACCCCAGGAGAAACGACCCAGAATCGCGTGACGTTAACAATCAACAATAATATAATGTACAGAGTTACCTGAAAACACAAATCATAACAATAATTTCTCAAAACATACCCAGGGCAGTATAATGTCATCAATCTGATGTGGTTTTTTTTCAACCAACGACTTCTTTCTTTGAGGATCTATTCTCGTGCACCGTTTTACACTGTAAATAAATTTGCAGCAATAAGATCAATAAAATTTAACTTGATTTATTTAGTAGCTCTATCAATAAGTACATTAAAAGAAATTTATGTTTAAAAAATAAACCAACAGAAACTGAAAAGGACGTTAACAAATGCTGACAACTCGATTAATCAGCTTGTAGTAGATAGATCGAGTAACAGACCTCAGCGGCGATAATAGGTACCAATATTAATTAATTGACTTACAAATATCTTAGAGCAACTGATGTATCGTTTGAAGACCAAACTTGAACTTAATTTACCAATAAACGTACATTTAAAACTATCAACTAAGTTTTTGTTACAAACGATTTAATAGTTTCAATAGCGGTAGTAGGAATTTTTATAAGATCCCATCGACAGAAAAATGTATAGTTTTATGAAAGCATACTTGTTTAAAATAAGAAGGCAGAACTTATTCTGGCTAATATACCTTATGCCTTATGCCTTATTCTGCCTATTTGTACTAAACCCTTAGGTTTAGTACAATTGAGCCACTTTGAAGAGGATGTAAAAAAAATAATTTCATTCTGAATACTGTCTTAAAAACTTAAAAGACAATGTTGCTAGTATGTCTCAATTCATGTATCAAATCGATTGATCTCATTGCTAGCTATAATTTTCCGTTACTATGCTTCCAACAAACTTCTAATTGAAGATACCTATAGCAATATTAATGAAGGTGTTTAGAAAGAGTTGAGTTGGATTATTTTAAATACTGTGGGTTTTCAAAGATGTAGGTCCTTTGCAAAGAGTTATAGCCGTAAAATAACATCTAATCATGATTGCATTAAAATTCGATAAAATTAAAAGTAGTCACTTCAGTTTGTCAGTATCAAGCATTATACTGAACATTTTAACCTAAATTTGTATTTTAGGAAACTCGGTTTCTAGATTTCTTACTGTACTTGAATAACCTCCAATTGTTTGTGAAAATAGGTGCTATATACTTTTATATAGATATTATTCTATTTTTCTTCCTACTTAACAGATGAGCTTTAATTTCAACTTGAAAACGGAATAACAAAGACTTTATTACAGAAAATTAAAAAAATTAAACAGATATATGAAATTAATATATTAAATTACAGTTTGAATTATTTAAGAAATAAAAGGAACAAAAAAGTATTAAATCGGTTTGTTTATGTATTTTATTATACTGCAAGGTTAGGTAGCTTCTACAAACAGCATAATAGTTAGTACTCTCCTGCCGCTCACCATTCTCCATACAGAAAGGATCATGAAACGATAGTTCTAACCCGTTATAGCTTCACTTCCTCCTCTTTATGAAATTTAATAAAACTTTTCTTAAAATTTTACTAGGATTTAAAAGAGTAACAGTTTTTTTACAAGGATAAAAACATTTTCATTTTACTTTTTAGTATTTAATTTATTAGGTCTTTAAATTTAATTTACTTTTCAATTATGATTGATCATTAGCTTATTTTTAAATAGATTTTAAAAAATTAAAGCCGTTTTAATTTAAATCTTTTACCAAAATTAACTTTTGAACAATTTACCTAAAATTTGATTTTTTTTTTTCATCTTTGTCCGCTAAATTATTTTTTCAAATGATTATAAAATATTATGAATAGAAACCTACTTTTATCAATCTAAAGTATAATATAATATCATATATATATATATATATATATATATATATATATATATACACATATATAATATTTTGTTTTTATTTTACTGGAAATCGTACCTTACAACTTATGCGTGTAGAAAAAGAAAAGAAAAAAATATTTATTTTTGCAGATAATCTTTTTTGATAAAAGAGAATTCACGTTAATGTTTCACTTTTAGAAGAGCGTCAAGAAGTTAAGGGAGAGTTAGTGTACGGTTGTCAAGGATTGTGATGGATCATTCCAGGAAAGAGAATTGCGTCTAAGCAGGGTGAGATTCCCATACCGAACAATTCTTCCCTCCGCCCGGTTCTAGAGTAGGCGTTTAGAGACAATGCCCTATCGTATGTGACAATAGAGTATGTCGCGCCTATTCAGCAATAAACTAAGTTTAATGCAATGCATATGATTCTAGAAGATAATACATGAACCAAATAATAATTAGTGATATATGAACCGACGTTGAAGGAGATATAAAATATTTTTAAGGAATGTATAAAAATTAATTTTTTCATCAGTTAAGAGTAAAGCAATTCAAATTGATTTTCTCATTTATATTTGTTAAAAATATAGAGACGTTAAACTTTCTTATGATATTTCAAACACTGTATATTTAAATTTCCATCAGCTTCTTAAAATAACATTGGAAAATGTTTATTTTAACTGATCATATTGTAATTTGATAATAATTTTTTATTTTAAGTCTTATTAATATTTAATCAGTTTTATCCTATTATAGCAACAAAATAATTCTTAATAAAAAAAAATAACTACTTTTATTTTTCATTTACATTATTTATTTATTAAGTTAACAACTGTAGATAAAACAATGAATAACAAAAAGGAGAAAAATGGTTTTACATTAAATTCACTTCAAATTGAGATGAATAGGATGATTCTTGTTTTCCTCGTTTTTTAAATCTGCACGATAACAGAGACGTATTGTTTTTAATTTAAAAAAGTAAGTTTACTTTTACTAGAGAAGCAGATATACATTTTTCCTCTTCCCTTAAAATTCTAACCCTTAAAAATGTCTAATATAAACAGTTACAAACTGCATACATACAAACTAATATAACAGTTTATTAGCAAAGATAATTATCACAAGTTCATTTTCGAAAATTTATTTTATAAACACTGACAAAGCAAATACCGCTTGTATTTAAAATTTATTTAATCTTTACCTGTGTTAAGGTATTTTTTGGTAAGCTCATAGCCATTATCAGTAGATAAAATCACTACAATTTTAAGTTTATTTAAACACTTTTCATCACTTATGGACAAGCCACAGTGCTCGAATGAACAATATACTCGTACTCGTATTTCGTAATAAATACAATTCTATTATTAAATACTTCGAACATGCATTATTATTTAATAATAAAATTTATTTTTGTGCATTAGTGAATACGTTTAATCTTTTTTACATGCATGTTTTAAAATTTTTTATAAAAAAATATTTTTAAAATATATATGTACATTAACTCTACAGGCTAACTCCAAATAATAATTACTCTTTTTTTATAATGGATGATGATAGATTTATAGAAAAAAACTCTTTGCTGAATATCACAAACACGGAACTTCACGATGAAAAGCATAGACGCCACCTCTCCTCTATGAAAATTGCCAGTATAATAATAAGTTTACCTACTTTTAACAAATTCAGAAACTGCTAAATCAGTGTAAAATGTTCTTATTTTGTTCTTTATCAGGATAAAATTAATGTTTTACTAATCCTTATTACAATTCATCTTGAATGCAAACCGATTAATCTTGTGCGTTTTTTCTGTACAATTATATACTTTTATCAGAATAAAAATTAAAAAATTTAATAGATTTTAAACATAGAGTAGTTGTCTTGGCTATAATCTTCCACTTCTGTTCTCCTCCTTATTCTTGGGCTGCAAGAAATGCTTAAAAAATTATTTATTTAACCATTTTTTGAATATGTTTACCCGCAAAAAAATAATCATTGATATCTAAACTTAAATATTAATTTAATTAAACGGTACAAACTCTTAAGTTCCTGATATATTTTAAAAAGAATAATACTCTATATATATATATATATATGTAATACATATATTATTCATACTGAAATCTAAAATAATGTAAGTGCTTAGCTCCATTTATACCTATCCGTTTAAAAATAAAGTAATAGACCACTATATAATTACACTGTGAGTGTACAGAAGCCTTACTAAGCCGTATGGAAAGCCAGTGCTCCGGTATTCAATTGATGTGCATCAACTGATGAAAAATGCTGATAATTTTTACTTCAATTATATTGTTTAAAATAACTATTGTTTAAAATAAAATCTGATTTTGACATTACATGATTTCCTTGTACACTTATTAAATTACATGTACAAATTTTTTGCTGCACTTCATTTAAACTTATTTCATTTCAAAGTGAGGTACGATCCTCGAATCTTTTAATAAAGTGGACAGTTACACGATTGCTGAAATATTAATTTTTATTAACATCAAATATTTATACAATAATTAATTCAACAATCTAGCATGAAATAGTAGGATAGAGTAAAACTCCTTTTATTACACGTATTACTAGATCAATATTATTCATACCTTAGTGAGTTACTGATTAACAAAAGATTTAAATTTCTGTATATCGTATAAATAAAAGTTAATAATAATTAAACTATTCCACTTAGTAAACCCCTATATACTGGTTAAAAATGTTTATTTCGACCTTACGGTGTAAAATATTCAGTTTTTATTAATGATTATTGGGTGAATAATCAGAAATGAAAAAGAAACAATCATACAGCAGAAAGGAAAATCACATGAAGAAATATATCTAAAAAAAAAAGCCACAAAAAGATGAATATTAAGAGGAAGAAAATGTTAATACCAAAGAAAGAATAAAAAAATTAAGAGAGAATGATGAATCTAAAGAGAGAGCAAATTTGAAAACTGTGAGCAAAAATGTGTACACAAATTAAGATCAGAAGAATTATATCAAACCAAAGAGCGGTTAAATTATTAGCAACAAAAAACAAATAAATGAAATGATGATCAACTCGTAGGGAGATTGTTGTCCGGTTAATAATAATTAATAAATCAGTATATTTAAATTAAACAAAAGTTAAAAAAAATAAATTTAAAAAAGTTAAAGTAAAATGGAGATGAAGACTAATTAGAACAGATGTGCCTTCCCCTATAAGATCCAAATATTTCATTAATTAAAATTTAATTTGGCTACCTCTGGAACCATTGAAAATAGGTACTACTAATGAAAACCGTTGAAAAGCACTCAACTTGGGTTTATTATTGCAGTTAAGAAGAAGTCCAAATCCAAATTTTTGGGGATTTAGGATTTTTTTGAACACTTTTAGTTTAGTCGACTGGAATAAAAAGGAAAGGTGCACAACTAGATGTAAAACAGTCCTAAAAGCAAAGTTTTAACGTCCTATGGCTAATCGTTTTTGAGTTATGCGAGAAACATTATACGTACAGACGCCGCACCGAAACTAGTCAAAATGGATTCAGGGACGGCCGAAATCTATATTTCCGTGGAAATCTGATAAACGAAGTTATTCGCGAACACAAACATTTTTTTACTTCGTACAAGAAAGTAATTATAGGTTCATAAATTTATCTTATTTTACATTTTGAATAACTAGAAGTCAATTGAGCTACTATTTATACAGATATTAAGAAAAAAAATTGCACAGATTTTTTTTTAATTTACAGTTTTTTCAGGCAGAAGTGTTTAATTACAGACTAAAATATACAATATAGTTTGACATTTATTAAAAAGGTATTAATAAAATTTAATTATACGATAACTTTTCTCCAATTTTGCACTCTAAAATTTTAATACAGATTTTTTTTTACATAAGCTTTAATCGGAAAAGTTACTCAATTTTTATTTTTATATTATTAAAGTGTTTTAGCGGACTTTCTTACCGCATTGTATAATCTTTTATGTGATTTATAAGTCACTATGGCACAAGCTTAAGTGTGTAGGAACAATTCAGAAGCAAGAGCATTGAAATCGCTGAAAGGGCATTTAAAATATTCACAGCGTCTGACATTTGCTCTGTCAAAAGAGGGAAATTTCCACTTTCTCGGCACTCAAGAGAATAGTGCTTTATTCTAAGTGAACGTGAGCTTTTCATGTTCATGAAGTGACATGAAAAAAAATTACTTATAAGAAATTTTATATTTTAACTTATTTTATCATAATGTACATGATGTAAATATTTTTGTTTTTATATCAATATTCAACAAGCTTCATTTATTCCTTAACATGTGCTACATTTACTGGTGATAAGAGAGCTGCTCTGACCGCTTAAGTATATCTGAAAATATTAGATTAGTTAATTTTTTAACATTCAAAGCTACTTTCATTATTTTAAGGAACTGGTATTTAAATTATGGATTATTTTCACAACCCATGTGAATAATATGTGTGATGTAATGGTTTTCCAATTTAACCAATATTCTCTTGAAATTTTTTTATGGAATGAGATTTTTAAAAACAGATTTTGAAGATATATACGTGATATTGCAGCAAAAGTTGAAACTAAAAAGTTATGTATCGAATAGAGCATAATTATTTATTTTCAATTACTAAATTGTTTCATAACATGAAAAAAACAAAAAACAAGTAATAATAATAATAATGAACAAAATTTATACAGTAAACTGTTTTTATTTATTTATTTTTAAGGAGGCTTTTAGTATTTATAATTCGTAGAGAAATCAGGAATCAAATTTAAATAATAGGTAAGTTATTAAATTGAAATAGTACTTAAATTACTACAAGAGATAAAATTATGGAACAATGATGAATAAGTTTATTCTAACCATAAAAAATTTTAAAAATACTGTATCATCCAAAAATAGAATACCTATTTGTTTGTTTAGTAATTTATAACGTAACCTTACCTAGAAAGTAAATCACTCCTAAATCATAATAATGTTATTGAATAAAGAAAATTCAAATAAAGCTATTCTTATAAAAAAGACGGCAATAGCTGTATAAAAATAAATAATAAAATAAACAATTTAAAATAATGAATGATATCTCCCGAAAGACCTAAAGATATAAAATTGTAAGAAGTCTTTCATACTGCATAAAATTAGTTAAAACAAGTGTACAAAGTATTACTTTCATTCAAATAAAATAATCGCGAAGTTGTCAAAGAATGTCAAAGGAAAATATAAATCCGACATAAAAAACAATACATCAGCTTTTACGTAATAATTAAACAAAATTAAACATGACTATTCATTTATATAGTATGAGTAAAAATTATTTATAAAGGAAAGCAACTTTTAAAGATGGTTGACACTTTCTGATTTCATCCGGTAACTTTAAAAATTACAAATTCCACATACAAAAACTTTTTTAGTACGTTTTTGAAATAACTATTAGTTATACTTGATACATATTTTATACATTTTTTTATATATTTTATATCACAAACTAAATCATTTCTAAAAAAGAATATCTACTACCCCCTAAATATGATTTTTAGAACAGTAAGGAATGTACTTTTTATTAACTATAACTTAACATCGTGTGATTTGCATTAAATATTCAACTTATGACAACTTTTCTCTAGAATAAGAACAATGCAAAATTCTAACACCTAATTACAAAAATGTGTACAACAAAAGAAACCCTGATTATAAGTAATGCCTTAAGAACAATAATTCCTTTTGCTATTTAAAGAAAGAATTATTTACTAAAACGTTTATGAAGACTACATATGTGGTCTTTCACTTTAAATCCATGTCAATATTAATTCTTAACTAAATTAAAATAAGGGTTATTTTAATTTAACATATGTTCTAAATGTTTTTCACTTTACTTCTATAATTAAAAAATTATAGGAGTAGAGTTTTGTTGCAATTCAGATAAAAGTCAGCTAGTATAAATTGTATAATCATTGATTCTATATAAAAAAACTTTATTACTTAGTTTGATGAGTTGCTACTCGTCGCCAATACGACAGTATCATTTACAAAAGTTGCGAAAATTTTTGAATCAAAACAAAAAACAAAAGGAGATTCAGAAAAACGAAGCTTAGAGAACTGCATGTAAAACAAACTCAACTCGGAATAAAACAACATTCATTTTTGATTTTCAATACGCTAAGATTCAGATATTGAACTAAAATGTAAGATTTGAACCCCATATTTTATTATAACAGAATGTTGAAAATGATAAATAACAAGGTCATATGCCACAAAATTGAATTTTATTGAAATAAAATCATATTTTGATTATATCAGAGAACCGGGAGAGACTAATAATCCATCCGAAACCTCTAAGAAAAGACAATTAAAAGTTGAATCAATTACTCTTGTTTTATAAAAACATATATTATATTATATATATATATATATATTACATTATATATATAAGATAATTGTCCAGCTGATAAAATTACAATTAAATATTCTTCAAGAAAATAGGGATCAACAATTCCACCAGAAATGAATGGTTATTATGAAATAATGCAATAAAATCATAAAATGGATCTTTTTCCCCTGAGGGTAGATTATTAATTAGTTCTACATTAAAACCTGGAATTTGATTTATTATATGCATTTGATCCAAGAATAACTTGCATTTACGAAAAGGGAGTGAAATATTTTGCCATTTTTGAGGAACAATAAACAACATTGCTGAGTTTAATTTCCATGCTGTCATACTTTTTTCTTTTTTTTACTAACCGTTATTTACATATGAGTTTATTTAAATGGTCTTTTAAAATGAATAAATAAGTAAAGTGCTTTTTATTACAACTTCCAGCAGTTTTACTTATCTTTACTTTGCAATATATATTTAAAAATACAGTTAATAATATTTGGGTTGTTTTTTTCCATTGTTGTTTGTGTTCTAATATTTTGTTTTGTGTTCGAATGCTTTTATAATTGATAAATTTAACAAATCTCCTGGTTCCCATTATTTAATTTTTGTGCTTTTAATAAGAATAGGATTAAAAAACTACTTTAAAAACGTAAAAGTAATATTCATAATTCTTATTATTATATTTATGTATTCAAATGAAAAAACTGTGACAAATCAACTTCAAGAAAGAATTTTTTTAAAAAATCCCCGTTTGGGAGTATAGTGAATCTCCTCCAAACTTGAAACAAAAGTGGAAAAATTTCACAGAAAAGACAAAAGGGAAGTATTTTACAAAAATGATAAACTTGTTATGAAAAGTTCGACTTTCCATTCTCTAAAATACATGGTAACAGGTAATACCTCTTTGTTATAATCTTTTCATTACATACAAGCTATTTTCAATATTAAATATTCATTAATTAATAGGTTCACATGTTTTAATTCTTTTACCATCACGCAAAATGAAACTGCCATTTTTAATCTACTCCAACAGCAAGCAGCATATCTTTTGTCTATATTTCTTCAGGTTTCCCAAACTATTAGGGTTCAGAAAATACTAGGATATTTAATTAAACGATATAACGATAAAAATGTCTAATAAATTTATACATATAAGTAGAATATGAATTCAATACGAGTATAATATAATAATTTTAATGGATAAAAATTATAATGGTCACTTGGATGTTAAAGAAAAAAATATATTCTATTCGGGTATATTTAAGAATTTAAGCATTCATAAAGAAAGATGACCAAAAATTCAAGAGATGCTTATACATTTTTTCTTTAAAAAAATAGAAGTAACCAACATTCACGTCAATGAAATATAACAAAAATAACTGATATCACAACCACTAGAAAACTATTTTAGTATAAAAGCGTTAGTAAATTCCCTTAACACCCCCAAAAAAATTTTTTTTTTGAAAAGAGATAAAAAAACAACGTTTAATTTTGAATAAAGAAAAACAAAATGAAATTGATGAATAAACAACTTTTTTTTTCTATCTATTTTTTTGAATAAGCAAGCTATCGGTAAGAACAACGATTTAGACTAATATTATTTTGCTATTTATTATTTCATAATTGAAACAGCCCCATCGCGGGTGAACTTTGTTTTTAAGGTTTAACAATACCTAATTTACTAAATATTTTTTCTCTCCTTTTGATGCAAAGAATTATCTTTTAAAAAAGTTTAAGATTAGCAGATAGTATATGGTTTTTTATATATTATTTTTTCTGACTCGGGGCTAAAAATCGTTTTTTCTATTTTTAACTGTTACTGTTTGTTCGGGATGTGTATTATCCACTATTTTTTTATATCATTATGTTTTGTTAGTATCCAGGAAAAAAACATTTTTTTGGGCATTTTTTCAACTAAAAGCATTTTTTTTAGGAGGGGGTGATAAATAGATTATCTTTAAATTGAAACAGTGTTTTGATGGTTGTGATATAAAATTCTCACCAGTTATTTTGTAGACCGTAAACATTAGCCCTAGATTCCAAACCCCTTCTCTATGCTGTGTTATTAAATCTATACGTAGCGATGAATGTTCTGCATAGTTAAAAATTTATTTTATTCTGCTAGATTCAGGAAAAATAATACTGAAATCGTACCACTGTAAATATTTTTAAACAGAGAGAAGGCTCACTGTCTAGAATTACATTAATGTTGAAATCATGCTAAAACAAAATTACTTTTATTTTTCATGCATTTTAAAGGCTAGATAATAAAAATTTAAACCTCTCCAAATATAGCGTTACGTTTTTTGCGTTATGAGTTTTATGCTATGATGCAAATACACATTGCCTTTTATATTTTTAATCTCATAAAATAATATTATCTGTTTCCAGAGTTCTACATTTATTTATGTCACATAAAACCTTAAATTATATGAAATTTCTTCTCCCCTCTACCATATTTTACTTTTTTCTAATATAAACAATTCGCAGTTTTTAAATGCGGAAAATAAATACGACTTTGATACACTCTATTTCTCATTTTTCAAAAAGACAGAGTTACTGACTTTATTCTATATTTCCAATGAAAATTCCAGATCATCTATTTTTTTCATGAATCTTTTCAAATTTAAAAATAACAGGCTATTACTTCGGCGCAAGTCCAGATTTTCTACGCAATGGTTAAATCTTAAGCCGCTGATTGAAAACGCAAAGATAATTTTTAGGTTTGCATTTGAAATGATGACAACACGGATTAAGATGAAACAGGTTACATAGAGCTCTAACGAAAGTTATTGAGAAAATATTTCAATGATTTTCGGGCATGAAATCAACTGCTGAACCGATTTCTATCCGATATCTATTTTAAAATTTATTAAACGTAGCTCAAGTAAGCTTATCTTAAAATGAGAAAACCTTAAAAAGACTACCTCCAATATCAGAGATCACTCTAATCATTAATAAATAAATCGGGCTCCGTAAGTCATTTCTCTAATACGGTTTCATTTGAAGAGTCAGTACCATAGCAAATCTTATCTCATGAGATTTTGTGCGCTATAAACATTCTTGAAATATAAGGAAGTGTATTTTATAACTCCAATTTATTCTTTAAATTGAAAAAAAAAAATGTAAATTCGAAACCTGTTTATCAAGCAAAATTTTTGTTAAACCATTATTTCATATTTTGTATGTAAAATTATGCAACGATAACCGGTAAGGTTTCTAATTATCATATCAATTGTTCTCCAAATCACCATAAAGTACATACTTTTTCTGATGTTTTGAAACTTTCAATATCATGCAAAGCATTAATGAGTCTGGTTCCTGGTTTTATTATCAAGATTTTAATCTTTGATTCCAATTAATGTGTCTTATCTCACGCACGTCTCTATTGGATGAAATCAAGTATTTGCAATTAGAAGGTTTGAGTTTATATCGATATTAAACAAGCAATACAAATTTATCTAGCTGCTTATTATACGATTCATTTTCTTCATAATTAAGCATGAAATAATTAAAATTTGTAGGACTTAGAAAAAAGCTGATCTAGAATTAGAGAAGCCAAAGCTTTATTCTTTGAATGAACAAGTTATTTTTTTTTTTACTTTTACAATTATTTTACAGATAAATCTCGTATTACAACTGGGTAGATTAAAAAATTTGTTATATGTTAAGTCCCGATGGGGACCTGTTCGGAACTTGTTCGGATAATCCTCAAATGAGGCATGACAATCAAAAAGAACCATAGGTGTTTGCTCAGTAGAGGCTTTAAATTTTGAGTGATCTAAATCATAAAATCAAAACAGTCGGTCTCCATCTTAAAAATATTAGTTAGATCTGCCTACCCTCACGAAGTACGAGCTAAAATGTACTTTTGTTACCCGATGTTCTTATCGTTACCCGACAAATACTACTTAGAAATCGCCTACCACTTAGAATACTTCTTTTCTCATTTTTTTTTAATACTTTTATTTTACGGCTTTTAATCAAGTAACCGCAAGAAGGTGCAGTCACTCTTAGCCAGTATTCATTATAAATGTCCATTACACATTCAGTTAAGTGGCTATGTTGGTTGAGCACCCGCGATGTGCACCGTCGCATCCTTTAAAAAATAGAAATTAAAAAAAAAAACCGAAAATTGTGTTTCTAATTTATCTGAAGTGTATTTGCAAGCCTCAGTTTAGTGAATATATCGTTTAGCTTAGTTGGAATACAGAAAATTTGTAAGCAATGCTCTATTTTTATTCCTTTCTTCACCCCTTTCAAAGTTGAATTTCAAAAAACTTAAAAAATGTTTATATATATGTATATATACTTACGAAGATAGATAGATGATTATTAATTAAAATTGTGAAGTATAAGAATGATTGTAGTGAATGGTTCCTTTTTTTATTAATTATGGTTAATATAATATGAATATTTTGTTACACAATGTGAAGTCTGTAATAGCCATTGAAGTGTGCATCTTTATCTTATTATATTTGTGTGATATTGCATTATATTACAGCATTTCTTTTATTGTAAAAGAATAGTTCATTTTCATTACTGAAAGATAAAAATTTACATTTTAATACCATATATGAGAATATCAAAAGAAGGAAGAACATAATCGTAAGAAGTTCCGTTAACATTACAACATATAAAATTAAAAATCATATAAAATATTCTTTCACGAGTAGAAAAATTCTATGGTTTCAGACTTCTAAAAGAATCTCATTGAAAAGGGGTTTTTAGAAAACTCTAACTGCAATCCATAATTATTTCTTTTTATCACGCTTTAATTTTATCACTTGAATCACTAGTATTCATTGAATATGTTATATCAATTATACATAGAGTTTTTGTACGCGTACAATTTTTATTAGGAAAGACGTGGGTTGGTATAAAAAAATTATTGGAACTGCTAAGAATTGGTTGAGCAAGGTATTAAGGGGTTTGAGGTGACAAAATTAATATTGGAGGCGGATTCCTCCCCTCATTTTAATTAGGAAGCCCTCATCTGCATACCTTCCTGCTCTCTCTTATCCAACATTGTTTAATTAACTTGACCTTCTGTTCTCAAACCACAAGATACCGGCTCAGAGCTATGTGTATATGTAGTGAAATGATCATCTCATTATTCACTCCCTTTTTACACCAACCGTAGCAACGAAATCCCCAAGTATCTCTTTTATATCTGTTAACAAATTCACTACCTTGTTTCATTACGCTTAACAACTATGTTAAACATTTGGAAGCATATTATATTTTTCACTTCATCTATGTATTAATCTATCTTTTCGTCGAAGAAAACATAAAGTTTATTATTTTGCCATCGCTTTTTTCGGGATGCTTTAATTTTATCATCTTTTTTTTTTATTTTCTGATTTAATTTTTTTTTTAACTTCAGTATGTTTATTTTACATGTAAATCACTATAACATTCTTTATAACTCTTAGAGCTGATAATACTATTAGGCTTTCATTCTGCTACAAGAAAATCTTTCTTAATGGTATTAAATTTCTTCGGATGTTTTACTCTTTGGCGCCATTTTTTACAATACTACTCTAAATAAAAAACCTATTCTACCCTCTGTACATTACAATAGAAGTAAAGTATTGGACTAACATTCTTTCCGATTAAATAATCTTTTGTTTCCGCTTAAAATTCAATGTAACCAGCAACTCATAACGTTGTAAACGTAGTTTGATTCATACAAGAGATTCTACTAACCACTATGGGCTTTCCTGTAAGGGTACGCCCCGTCTTTAAAGACTCCAATATTGTTTGGGCGATTATGTTTTAATATTGACAAATATTTTTTCCATAATATTTCAGAAATTTTTCACAATATTTAATAACCTTTTCCATCCTAATAGTCAAAACCTGTAAAGAAAGTACAGTATTTATGAAAAACCCTTAATTGTTTTCTGAAATTTCCATTCTCTAATAGATCTACGTTTTAATCAATTTTGGTTAATATCTTTCGTACCGCATACAAGTAATTCCACATAAAATGGTTTTCTCATTCATCAAGAATTTTTGGTACCTGACATCTATCTATTTCTATGTGATTTTTTTTTTCATTGATAAGGCCTTTAGCCTAATCTCATACGAGATAGGGGTTAATGAACTATATGAAGAATACGTGGCTAACAAAATGAATAGAAGTTTCATACATTTACAATTCTCTTCAATGAAAATTTTTACTTTGATTTTGTTATTAACTTAATCTTTTTTATTTTACAATTTAAAGAAACTTTATATATTAACGTCAAGTAAATCAGGATTAACAAAAATGTGGTTGGTTATACATTGTCTAGTTTTAGGGGATACCCTAATTTTGCTAAATACTATTAAATTACTAACTTCCTATAATTAAAATATTACTTGGACGTTTTTAAAAAAGGTATCCACGAGTTATAAAAGGCTAAATTCTGATAAATAAAAATAAATATATATATATATTTATTTATTTATTTAAAAATGTCTAAATAATGATGTACAGCAAGTTTATTCACATGATCCAAAATATATATTTTCCTCTAAGTTTTATTCACATATAAAACTTCAAGTAGTTTCCAAACAACTAAAAATAATATACCTTAAGTTAAAACCAATAACTCGCTAATGAATTAAAAAAAAAGTTCAAGTCGCAATGCTGTTAAAACCTCAGTGATCAAAGCTAAATCATTCAACAATCCTGAAAGCACGTTCAACCCGCATGAAGATTTCATCTGCTGCCCTCGTTAAACATGCCGCCCTACTTCAGCTTACATAACCAGGAGCTAACCGTTCCCCCTATTTAAGAGCCGTGTATACGTACCATTTTTCTTCCTTTCACTCTTTCGTCTTCTCTCTTTTGAACTTACTTTTTCATTTCCCTTCTTTATCTTTTTGTCTTCCTTCTTGTACTCTCATACTATGAACACACTACTTATCGTACACTTTTCCAAGCAGGGTTTTTTCTCTTAGTTTTCTATGCCGACCTTTTACTTAAAAAAAAAAAAAAAAACATTAATAATAAAAATTTCATCAGTATTGATGCAGCAGATCGTGTTGATGAAAATTTACTATTTTTTACATCATTTATTATAAAAAGCAATCATCTATCATGAATTAAAAGCTAAACAAAATTTAAATTGAGATAATATTTTAATTTTTAATAAACATTGTGTTAATTTTTATAAGGGTAAGCGACAGTACGATAAAAAAATGTCTATAGGTTATTTGATATTAATTTCAAATATAACACATATTTTACCCAATGAGAGACTACGTTTTAAGAGAAATTTAAATTCTACTACTTTATTTACTTTTTTGGTTATAAAAGAAAATCGCTGTTTACGATAATAAAACAAACGGTAAATATTATCTGATAATTCAAGAAGGATATAATGTGGTTTTGTAATTTAATCTTTCATCTAAAATCCGTTTAAATTCATATATTCTTTGTTTATTAACTAAGTACTGATGTTTTTAAATTTAGTAAAATTTAACCTCAACCAGCCCTTCAAAACGGTTGTCGATTTGACAAGGTTTGGAAGGTTTTGGCCACACCATTCCATTTTGCAAATAAATTATGGAATAACTTATTTCAACTATACTGAAAGAAAAATACATATTTTTAAATTAATCATTTTAGCAATTTATTGCCAACCTCTGTGGAGGAATGTTACATGGTGCAATCTAAAATAACGGAATATACAGAACGTTTACCATATCGATAGAACAAACGTAAAAAGAATATTATAACTATAACTTTTGTTTAAAACCAGTACATTTCCCGTCATTGATATGATACTATTTGGGGTAACGTTTCAGTTTTTTTTTTTTTTTTTTTTTTTTTTTTTTGTGAATTGTGTTGTATATTTTACATGCAATCTTTTAACTATTACTAATCCTTTAACAAATGTTAATTTTTATATAACTTTAATTTTTAATAATTTGTTATTTTATTTTTTTCATTACGATTTATATCAACATTAAATTAACATTTTTGATATCAATTAAGTGTGTAGGAGTAGGTTTTTATTTTTTGAAATAAAACCAAATGTTATTATTTCTATTTTCTTGTGATTATTTTATTAAAATAAAAATTGTTCTTTTAATTTTTATTACGAGTTATTAAATCGAAAAAGAGTTGCGCTGGAGTGTTGATGTAAAAGATTTTTTTTTTTTTTTTAGCGAGGTAATTTACTGTCAGTCAACTTAGTAAAACACTTTGATCAGCTCGAGATTGTATATGATTGCAGCTTAAGATTTGATGATAGATTACAGATGTTATATTGGAATAAACTATTTTTCAAGGTTATGTTACCTGGTAAATTTTATTTGTTTATTTGACCATATTATATTATTTTCCATTTATAATATTTTAGTTATATTGTGCTCGTAGAAAGAGAATGAACGTGACTAAGCGTTGTTACATTCTAATTTATATTCCAGTCTTGGTATCGGAGTAAATGCTTTGTATAAATTTCTTTCAACTTTCTTATTATTATTATTGAGTTAGTTAGTGTTTTATCTATTTAATAGATACAAAATTTAATATTAATCATGTTATTACATCTACAATTACTATATTTGCAGTGGTTTATTTTTTTATCTTTACAATTCAAAGATTTACCATTTTTTTTACGAACTTCGTACATTTATAATATAGTTAGCCGGTCAGGGAATTCATTAAAATCATGCTTGTGAAAATAATAATAATAAATAAAAGTTAAAGGCTGTTCAATTTGTGAAAATTATCAATGTATTCTAATTTATTTAGAAGAACAGTTTGGTCAGTATAAGAGCCGAAACATTGAGCTACCTGATGAATGAGGTTTTCAAAGTCTGCATCTAAAAACCCGTCCTTCGTATGGGTAAAACTGTATTTTGCCCGTTTTTAGCGTTATCTGACAAACAAAAATAAGAGGTGACCGTACTTGGTTCCTCACTTCTTTTTCATTTTAAAATTATTTTAATTTCATGTTTTTTTAGTCAAGTAACTGGAGACAGGGGCAGCCAGTCGCGTCCAACAAACAGCAACAGTGACAGTGTCTGTTTTGACTGAGCCATCGCACCGGATACCGTATAATAGGATTCAAGGAAGGTAAAAATAATTCCAGAAAACTATGATATATTCTACGACTTCCTTAAAAATTCGCTATTTAACATTATGGATACATTATTAGTATTTTTAACGATATTTATAAATCGGAAAGAGTTCCAGAAAGTTTTATGCGGTCGGTTATTTACCCGCTTGATAAAATAGATGTGTTCTTTCAGCAATACAATAGGTAAACTATTTACTGGACTTTTCTTAAACAGGCTATCGCCCTGAGAAGATGTGCAAAATATTCCAATGAGTTTTAAGTAGCATTTATGAAGTCGTATTCAACCTCAGATAATATTTTTAACCTAGCCTGATTGATTAAATAAAGATTAAAACGGAGAAAGCTTTATGCCTTTTTTAAGGTCTTTGTGCAGAATTTCGATCTTATTGACCGATGCGCACTACTTTATAAGTTAAATGTAATGGTGATTCCAAAATAGAAGTTTCTAATCTTGAGAAAATTGTGTTTTTTTTTTTTTGTGTTCCCATCACGATAGCTGCTGATTTGAATAATCACATATTTTCAGATAGTACTGAAACACTTACTGGCGTGAAGCAGTGTTGGCTATTAAGTTTTCTTTTGGTCGTACTGTATATGAATGAAATTTCGGATCGTTTGAAGGATGAAAATATTAATAAAAGTGTTGAATTTAAATTGCTTGTTTATTTTAGTCTCGGATAAATTTTCCTTTGTAGAATATGATAAATAAATTTAATGATCATCGTAGTAAATTGATATTAACAGCTAATTTCTCAAAATTTTAAGACTGTCAATAGATGCAAAATGGACACAGTAAATGAAAATGTTTGGTCCAGGGGTAAAAAAATAAAGGTTTTCGATATTTATAAGTATCCGGAAGTAATTTTTTCTTTGATTATGACCTCTAAATTGAGCATTTCCAAGAGAAAAGTTCTTGTAACATAGTTACAATTAATTGATTTTTTAATATTATAAATCCTGATATAGAATTTATAGCGATAGTAGAGATATTTATTGCTGTTTCAAGAGCAATATTGCGTTAGGCATTGCATTTATGAGAATAAAAATAATATTATAATTTAAAGAAATTTTGAAATTTTTCACTAAAATAATTTTAATGTTGCCCAGAAAGTCTCCGAACTATTGTTTTCAATCGGAAACTGGAATTTTTCCTATCTTCTTTTGTATATTGTCATTGCATTTAAAGTATATACAACGAATAATGATTTTGATTAAACCAAATATTTTTTTAAAGGTACTAAGACATTTTTTTATTTTTTTATTAACTAATTATTTCATTTTTTATATTGGTTGAAAATGGAAAATTTTCAACGTAGAATTTTATCCGTAATAAGCTCAATAAAATTAATAATAGTTTTTTATGTGAGAAAAAATCGGCTGTTCAAAATAGTCAGGGGCTGTTTTGGTATAAAGAACTCAGATTTGATTTGAATTGTGAATGTAATAGTGTTAGTGATTGGTGGTTATATTAGTTATTTAAAGCTAGAATAAAAATTATTTTATATAATAAATATTCCTATACATCATCATCATCATCACCATTCTCTACGTTGTGTTTCAACAAAGTAGAGGAGATTTTACGATTTATTGGTTTCTACTCCAAGTCGAAAGATATTCGTATAGATATTGTAAAAGTTTATGCAATCAAAAATATCTGATCAAATAGTAAAAATTGAATCATGAAGGTTGATTTTCGTTGGATAGCCTTAAAGTATATATACGAACTAATTCAAGAATTTAAATGCTGAAATATATATTTTTCCATGTGGTGTATTTATTAATTTTTTATCGTATTGTATTTTATTATCGTTTATGTATTTTTTTTTTCTTAACGGTACTAGATGGTTTAGAATATTTTTTTTCAAACTTTTTATTATTGCTTAGCTTATAGATTTTTCTTTATTCAATTCCTTAAACGGTCAAATAACCATGTATGCTGGTGTGTTAAATGTTATTTTGTAAGATTTAAAAGTTAATAAAATACTTTTATTATTATATGATTTAGCATTTCTTAATTTTAGAGTGAAGGTCTTGCAATATGCTGATGATACAATAATATACAATGATCTGTTGATGTACATCGAAGGATACTTACACTCAGCTGGATCTGGATCTGGATCTGGAAATTATTTTTTCAATAATTTCAAAACCCTCAATACAAATAAAATTCAACTGATAGTTTTCAAAAGTAGAGGATCGGGGACCAGAAGGAATGTTTACAGTGTTAGACTTAATAGCCCTATATATTGTCATAGTCATAATTGTTTTAGATCAGATCTGGCCTGTGGGTGTGAGGGTCTGGTCTCGGTTGACAGTCTGAAGCACCTGGGAGTTTATTTAGATAGTAATATGAAATATAATACTCATGTTACTCATCTCTGTAATTTGCTTAAAGTTTTTTGTATAAATTTTATAGGTTATCAGATTGTTTCTCAATTCGTGTTAAACGTGTCTTATATTTTTCGTTATTAGAGAGCTTGCTGAAATATGGACTCTCTGCTTACTCATAGGCTCCAGATTATATACTGGCTCCTCTAAAATCTCTTATATCTAGAAGATTAAGAGTTCTGTTTTTTGATGTTCAAATTGGCTTTCTTGTGATAATGAGTTTTGAGGAAATGGCAAAATTTTGTTTATTGCAAAAATATTACTCTGATCTTCAATATAGAGTTCAAAGAGAGAGTTTATACGAAACACGTTCACAAAATTTTTTAATTCAAGATTTAATAACGCATATGGTAAGGCTTTGCTTGAGTATCGCGTACCTAACTTTTTAAATGAACTCTCGCAAGAATTATGAAACATATATAACCCATGTATAGCTAAAAAATTATTGAAAATTAATTTTTTGATGTAAGTTCACAGGTGGGTTGAACTTAATTTGTTATAGTGTTGTTGAGTTCATTATAGAATCTGTTAGACTGTTTTTTCTATGGCAGATATATAATCTACTTTACATTTAAATTAGTATGCATTTAAAAAATTTCATTTAAAGCATCCATCATGAAGTTTTATATATATTCACTTAACACAGATATGAACATTTGAGGATAGGTTTTTGAATCTTGGTTGTTTTTGGATCTTGTGTGTCTGTGTTACCATCCTTCAGACTTTCAATTTAATTTTTTTTTTTTATTAAGTTTCGATATTATATATATCTATATTCTATACTGTTCTTTTCTTCAATATATTTTATTATTTTTATTTCACTTCATTGTTATTATCATTATTATTTTTTATTTCTGTAGTGTTTTGTCTAGTCAAAGAGTAATGGGTCTGATCCGAGTTGGTTTTAAATAAAATTTTTAGAATTTCAGTTTTTTCTTTTTCTTTTTTTTTGGATATTATTAACATTATTTGTATTTAATATTTAATGTTTAGTATTTAATATTTTATTTGTATTTGTAATTTAAATTTTGTAACTCCTTCAATTAGCTAGAAGGAGATAATACTGACATCTGTAAATTTTTTCAATTGCAAATTTTGTAATAAATAAATTAAATTATTAATATTACTACTAAATGTAAAAGCGATTTGAAAATACTTTACTGATGAGTATATATGAGATATTAAATTTTTATGCAAAGAAATTATTTTTCAAATTTTGATTTTACTTTTTCCGGTTACTTAATACAAAACAATAAATTTCATAAGACATAAGTGAAATACGTGAGAAGTAATTTCCTATTCCTTTGAGATTGTATATAATATTTTCATGGAATGTTTAAAAATATAACCATACAATTTTATTTCTCGTCTAATAATGAATTATTAAACGTTAAAATGTCACGTTGTTTACGTGACATTTTAATTTAAAAGATGTTATATTTAAATAATAATAAATTCTTCAACACACTGTAAGTTATTAATTAATGTATATGAGCAGAAGGTTAGTTCACGTTTTTGTTTTTTTTTAATAACAAGGTATTAGTTTATATTGGATTTGAGTCGGTATTAACATTATCAGCTAACCGTTTTTGCTCCATGTTTCCTAGTCATTTGACTTTATGGTGTGTTTTCGGTGCCCCATCGTGAATTTACACACATGTATTCACATTTACGGTACCTCACTGTAATGTAAACAGGCATGCTTATTCTGGTAAAACTTTACTCTAATTAAAATACTGGTATTACCCACAAAAACAATTTTGTTATCAGTGTACATATATTACAGCACCTGCAGAATACAAATTGGTAATTAAATCTAATTTCTAGAAATTAAATGAGAGAATGTAAAAAAAAATTATAAAAATATATATATATATTTTTGTAATTAACTATTATTTGTAAACGTTATCTGTATATTTTTCCACTGCGGTATCTGTTTCGTAAAATGTGTAACAATGTATAATATATATTTTCAAATACCTTCTTATTATTTGTCTGATAAAAATTTCATTAACGAGTTTTTTGTTTTTTTTTTTTTTAGTCTTTTGTCTATTATATTTTTACGAACAACCTAAGTACTATATTTAATAAACAAGGGTAAAATGGTTCATCGTCTAAGTCACAGAAAATATCTTTGTTCTAATGACTTTACATATAAATTTTTACCTGGTCGATTATTGAAATTATATATTATTAGGAGTATATATATCTTGCATTCAAGTACGCATTTACATCTTCTATTTGATAAGTTTTATAATCAAGTTTACTAATCCATCAATCAATAAAGTAAGTGTTTATTCTTTTGTTTTTTAGAACTTTTAACCTTAGAGAATAATTTCTGGAAATATTATTTTAACAAATAAATATTATTTATCTCGCAAATCGTCGTTACTTAGATAAGCAAGTTATTGCTCTTTTTATATAAAATTTTTTCCTGTGGATAGCTTTACAAAATAATTTTTATCTCGTTTTTTGCTTGATGTTATTACCACATAAGCTTAAAACATATAACTGGGATATGAAAATAGAATTTTGTAGCGTATGAAAACTAGCATTCCTGTCCGAGATTCGAACCAAGGACCTCCCGATGAAAGGCTGAGACACGACCACTCTGACACGGAGATTGGTAGAGTGATTTCATTTAAAATTAAATCGTTAATTTCTTTAAAAAAGACTGATGTGATCCAGTAGAACTAATTCCGATGGTAGAATTGCCAAAACCTGCCTCTTCTGTCGTATCAAAATATTATTTTCACCACAAAAATTAGTCTAAAGCATACAACTGCAAAAAAAAGATATCAAAGGAGTAACATTAATAAGAAATCTCTAAAAAAAATTTAATTTAAATATTTTTATCACTTTTTTCGATTTCCGTGGCAGAGTAGTAGCATGCAGAGATCCCGTGCTCAAATTCCAATCAGAAGTGACATTTTTCCTACGCTAGAAAATTCCTTTTCCATATTCCTCGGACAAAGCCAGGGTTAGGAGTGGAAATAATTCATCGGGAAAAAAAGTAATAGTAAAGTTTTTTGGATTTTATTTAAAATGATTACATAAATAATTTCATTGAACATATTGCAACGATCAATTTAGTGGATATATCATATCCAGGCATGGAAATAAAAGCTATACTATCGAGCATTTTGACAAAAGCTTGGCCTATTTATTAAATTTTTTAATCTAAAAAAAAATAAATTTCTGACGTAATATAGGATATATTGTTTTTTTACTGGAAAAGGTAAATTAAATGGATGCTTTCAACTATTTGTCCAAATCTTTCAACATCTACCTTTGAAAGGCTTGAAGAGCGGAAATTTAGTAAGATTCGCTTTTACTGATGTAATTATTTTCACTATATAGCCAGTTTCTATAGTGAGGAGCAGAATGAAGATGTCACTAGTAAAACTGAAAATTTTCGCTCGTCTTAGCATGGCGATTTGTAAAAGAAATCCAATGAAGAAACTTCTTCACTCCTCAATTACCTTAGTATGCCTGTTTTGTTATTTTAAATATGTCAATATCTGTTTCTGGAGTAATTTCTCACTTATTTCCAAAGCATTCTAATTGTGCCACGTAACATAAAAACCTAACAATGTTTAATTATATTACTATTGGTCAAATTCAATTCTAAGTTAATATAAAATTATGAAGAGGAAATTTCACCTTTCTGTTGAGATAATTTAGTGAGGAGCAAATTAAATAATTTTAATGATAAATAATTGAAAAATAAATGATAAAAAAATATATAAAAATAATCAAAAAAAAAAAGATTAAAATTTCTATTTTAGTGATGTATAGAATATATACATTTCGATAATTATATGTGCGATATAATTCATGAATGATAATTTTTTTAAGTGAAACGAAAAGTAGGAAATCGATGAAAATGTATACACTTGATTCGAAGATGTTCTCTTTAAATTTTTACTTCTTTCTTATTACTGATTTGATTTAATGAGGTAATTTTAAATATTCACGTTGTGAGCATTTTTCATATTAAATATTAATTTTTTTTTTTTGAATCTGGTAAAGAAAAATTTTTTTAATTAACAATAACTGAAAAAACAATGGGATTTTATTACAAATATTAGAGGTGCGTTCAATTATTTTTGTAAAATTTTACCCATTATACGATTTGGAATTTTGCCAGATAGTTGCAATTTGGGGTAATGAGTGTTTCTGTTCTTAACCGGGCTGTAATATATATGGAGTTTAAATTTATATTGCGTTGTTTCCATTATACAAGTCTACTCAGTGTTTATTATTACTCTCTTAACGTTTAGAAGATTAAAAACAAGAATGTAGTTTTATATTCTAATGAAGTATATAATGAAAAATTACCTTTTATGAACGGTTTTATTTTTTAAAATAATGCCATTTAAAAAATATTGTAATGATGAAAATGTCAACTCCAGGAGCACTTAAACAGCAAGTTATTTCCTTTTAACTGATGTATAATGGGGAGTGTTATTAATGTTTCTCAAATACTACACATTCCATTCCGAATATTATACTTCCCCATTGAATATCCTACGTAAATAGATAACATGTAATATATTTGGCTATCCTTTGTACAATAAGTGTTTATAAATTAGTTAAGTATAATTAAGTATTCTATCCTGTTAGCACTTGCCAGCGTAGAAGGGGGACTTCCTCGTCGAATACATTTTCCAGCAAATTCTATTCAAACAAAATCATTCAAAGCTAAATAACTGATTAGCGACTTTTAATCCTACGGATTTTTTTTATGTTAACCTTTGTTCACATTTGATGTTAACCTACGTATTAAGTTTTAAAATACCTTTGTTCCAGTAGAAATAAAGTAGCGCATTTTTAGAAAGTTCATAAAAAATGTTTACACATTTTTATCAAACATACAACAAAATACATATATAGAATTTTGTATTAGTTGTAGTAGAAAGTTAGCTCGCGGATCTCGTACGTTCAATTGCAGGTGACAGATTTAAATGTATTGGTAAAATTATAATAATTAATTTATACTAATTAATGTTAATTAAAATCAAAATAAAGAAAAATAAGATAAAAACGATTTTAAATAAAGCTGCTAGCAAACGAACGGATTATGTCATTTAAAATATTATATTGCTAGAAACAAATCCAGTTATTACAGGATTACAGCTATCTGAGCCTAACTGAACCATTTTATCTCGTGATGAAAACATCATTTTAATTTTTAATTGAAAATCCTTCAGTAATAACTTCTAATCTGTATTGCTTTCAAATTATTAAATGCACGGGAACAATCATTTTAATAACTCACTGACTTGTTAAAACCTAAACCATTAAATAATCATTTCCTCCAAGGGGTGTTACAGGAATATTAAATAACATTAAAGTAGAAAATTAATTTAAATAAATCATTTACTTCAAATTATAATAAAATTGTCGATAATATCAGTTAATTACTTTTTTTTTACAGAAATATGAATGAAATTCTCTCACTCTTAAAAATTAATTGTAATTATTCAGTTTACATTAGTATTTGTGAATACAAGGCTTAATAAATTAAATAATTTTAGCGTATTTTTTAATACTGTTAGTTTTAATTAAGTTATTTTCAATTTTTTTTCAAAAAAGTATGTTGTACCGAGATCAGAAATATTTTCTAATTACACGAAATATTTTTATGTCTGTTTGAAATCATAAAATGAAGACAGATGATAGGGATTTCTTTAAATTATTAATGATACAAAGAAAAGTAAAAGGTAAAAATGGATAGTTTTATTTTTACTTTTATATTATCAAGTCAGTAAAATCCTTCTGCCACAACTTGAAGAGTTAGGTTATAAATTTTCCAAAATGTCACTTAATTTTACTTTCAAAAATTTAACTTTATTTTCTTTGAAATGTTCTCTAATCTTTTCCCTGTATTTTCACAATAGTTTATCCGTTGAAATCCTTCCTTTCAAAATTATCGCGTTTTTATTAATGATTGGTTTAGGCAAACATAATTTTTATGTATTTATCATATAAATTGCATTTATATTATCAAAAAACTGTTATCTAAAAACAGTTTGTGAATATAATGATGAAACCAATAGCCAAATTTATCAGGTGCGATAATTCGATAATGAAAGAATAGATTTTTTGCACAAATATATTAGTTATCCGTCTACAAATTCCCCGAATATATTTATCATTTTCTTTAACTGTTTTACTGTAATAATTAGTGTATAAAATTGTTTTGAGGGTGAATTTTATCAATGTTTTGCAAACATACGCGTCCGTACCAGGATTTAGGGGCTCTAAGATTGGCATCTGCACCAGTATCTGGTGCAGCATTGTTTAATTAGAATGCAATTACTGAAGCACTTACCCTAACTTTAAAGATCTACATGACCGTTCAACACCCAAAATAAAGAATATCTTTCCTCCCAAATCCATACACAATCTTGGTATTTCAGATGATCCCCCGACTTATAATGAATTTAAAACCGCAATCTCTCAAATTAAAATAATAAAGCCACATGGACAAATAATATACCCGTAGAACTTTATAACGATTCCACATAAAAGGAGATAAATACAATACTAAGAATTACAGAAGGATCTTCTTCTAAACATAGATAAAAAAATACTCTCCAGAATTATATCTAACAGAATATCCCCATAAATAGACCTTGTTCTTGGTGATTTATCAAGGTGGATTTAGACCCTATCATAGCACATGTGAACAAATTCTACAACTTGAAACTATAATGAAATATTCAAGATTGCGCCATAAAGATCTAGTAATTACATCCATTGACTATGAAAAATGTTTCACTCTGTAGATAGAGAAGCACTCTTATTAATATTAAAAACATTTTGCATACCACCCAAAATGCTGAGAGCAATAAAATTCAGTCTAGCAGATACACAATCGCAAATTAAATCTTTAAATAAACTCTCCTCACTCTGGCATAAGACAAGGAGATGTAGTATCTCCCATACTTTTGGAATGGGTAATGTTTGGAATAAGAAAATTTAAAATGGATTGATTGTCTGGAAGGATTTAGAATTAGAAAAAATTAAAAAGAAGAGAATCACATAATTTCTTTTGCATTGGTGTCGCTTATGACGTAGCATTTTGGCCAACTCTGTAAATGGAGCACATAAAGTCAAATAGAAATCTTGCAAAAGCATTCTGAAAAACTAGCGTTCAGTGTCTCCCTTGAGAAGGCAGTAGAGATAGCCATCATAATAAATGTACAAAAATATAAATTTCGAACTCCACCATTAAATGGGTCGATTATTACAACTATTTAGGTAAAATAGTAGTCTTTAAGAAGACAGAACTTTTAAATTAAGACATAAAAATAAATTTTAAATAACATACCAAAGCTGGCGAAAAAATAATGAATGCCCTAGCCCTCTCAATGAAAACTAAACAAAATGTTTATAACAGCATAACTCTCCCATCCTTTCTATACGCGACAGAAACTTCCGCTAACATTTGATGCAAAAAGAATTCAAAACCATATGTAAGCTAGAACGAAAAATACTCCGGCAAATGTATCCCAACAAAATTTAAAGAAGAAAGGACTACAAAATTAGAACTTTACCAAAAGAATGAGCCATGGGGATTACAAGCTACAAAAAATAGGCTTAGATTTGCTCGCCATCTAAATTGTATGCCAGACCATCGTCCGGTGAAATTCTTTAATAATTTGCAAAAAG
>JAAAKQ030475179.1:0-23060 GCA_010016005.3 Zanna intricata | reverse complement strand
TCTTGTACAATCTCAGGTCAACCACTCCTGAGAAGTGTGGTTAATTGAAACCCAACCACCAAAGAACACCAGTATCCCATGATCTAGTATTCAAATCCGTATAAAAATAACTACTTTTACTAGTAGTTGAACCTTAAAACTCTCGACTTTGAAATCAGCTGATTTTCAATGTTGCATTAACCACTAGATTAGCCCGGTGGACTTATTAACTAAGACTATTTAACTTATAAATAAAATAAAATTTATTCTGTTTTCAGTTTGATTTATCAACTTCTGTCCCTCAGTGATTAGATTAAATGAAAAACATTTTTAAGGTAGATACTTCATAATTATTTTGACCATACATTGTATTAAAATGTAATGAGAAAGTGTACTCAATTATTGAGTAGAGTAAGAATATGTATGACACATTTGTTTAACCAGGTGATATAATTCACTCATTTATTTATGTATTCAACATTAATTTTTGGTATAGGTTTTAGAAAACTATTTCTTTTTTAATAATATTTCTATTGAAAGGAAAGAAAATTTAAAAAAAATGAAATTGTAATAACCATTTTTGTGATTTTTTTTTATACTAAATCTCTTTATGAACCATGGCCTCCTTCAGAATAGCTCTTCATTCTCAAATAGAAATGCTATTTGTGTTTTTATAGCTTTATGTAATTTATTAATTTTAAATTTCTGAAAAAAATTCAATTTAATTAAGACAGCAATGTTTGCAAATTACCTTAACTATCAAAAACATATTTATGTCATAATATTGTGTAATGCATGTTTTATTACAAAAAGACATAAATAATTCCTTACTCTACACAACTATTCCAGTTTTCTGTAATAGCTAAAATGAATATAAAAGCACTTGAGTTACAAAAGAGATTGGTGAATTGTTTTCCAAAAGAATGTCCTTTACTGTGTAATCAATCCAATGGGGAGAAGAATTAAGATGTTGTTTGAAGGACTGAGTGTCGCTACACATTTTCATGTTAATGGTATATTGATGGTGCAGCTACTGGATTTAGCTCTAAGAATAAGAAAATGACAACTTCGCTTTTTATTTTCCTAACTTTGTTTGTTAAACTATACTCTTAACAAATGCTAGTATATATTGTTAACTATATATAAGTGAATTTACCACTTATATATAGTTATATAAGTGGTAAATTCACCACTACTACCGTTTTGTTGATTAATAATTCATATAATACACACAACGTGCCATGAAGTTTTTCCATGACTTCATAATTTATTCTATTTGTGAAAATAATGGAAAAAATTCATATAAACATCATATAGCACTCTAAAATGCTTTTTTTGCGAGCTACAGTTAGTGAGAGATTTTTTGGATTTCAGCTACCCTGGTGAAATGAGGTCATGCTGAAATTTTTAGAACATTAATTGCAGATCAGAATTAGTATGTCTTTTGGTTTTTGACCTGAAAATTGAACAAAATAGGTCCCAGAATGGTATCTGCAGTAGTTTTTAAGAAATCTTTTTGTTTTTCAATTGTTGGAAAACTATCTAATCTAGGATACACATTACAAATAGAAGTTCATTAAAGAATGCATATATATGGTGCTCTAGATGGAGAAAATAAACCTCTAGTTCTTATCTTTTTGAAATCATTGTGTATATGAAATGAAATTGTGTATGTCTGTCTATGAAATCAGATGACAAAATCATTACTGATAAAAGTACATGGTTAAAATAATTTTTTTAAGTAGAGTAGAATTGCTGTGTCCAAGGTTTCAGTTTATTATAGGCAAAAAATATAAAATAAAAATTATTTAGATACAATTTATTAATTTAAATTGTGTAGTTTTCAATCTACAGATTTCAATAGCTCATAAAAAAAATTTCATTTGTAGCTAATTCATGTGCTGAAGAAAGACATATTATATTTGCTGTAATGTTAGAAATATTTGTTTTTAAAGTTTAATTACAAGAAATGTTATTATCTTTAAATTATACATAGAGTCAGCCAAAAAATTGATAATTTGTTTTTGAAGATTTTATAACTGGTACATCTAATGATACCAATAAGGAATAAGTATAAGTACAACAATTTAAGGTGTGAAAATCATATGCAGACATGCTGCCCATCCTTAATACAATTTTGAAATTAGCTGAAAACTTTCTGATGAATCATTGTTAACAAACATTGTTTAACTACTAAATTTACAGTCAGTTATATAAAAAAAATTACTGAATGTCTTTAAGGCGTAAATTGAATTTTTGAAAACTTTCAAGTAATAGTAAATCATAATGTCCTTCCTTTGAAAAATTAATTTTTCTAGCCTTTTTTATACAACATTTACTGCTTTTTTAAAAAAATGAATCTGTTTTATTATCTAGTTCTTTTTATTCAGATAAATCAGCAGAAAAGTTCATTTTATTACATTCTAGTCTAAAAAAATTATGAAAAAACATTTAGCACAAGCTCTTACTCTTATTATGATAGAAGAAGCCAGGCTCCTCCTGATAGCCAATTCATGGACCAGGCAACCAGAGCTGTCTGTGTTTGTAATGTTAATAAGATATTACTACTGGTTCTTATAATTATTTATCAGTTGAACTTTGTCATAAAGTTTTAATCTAAAAAATATGGATACACACACTATGAAATATATACATATAACAACTATCTATAGTAGGTTTTGGAATGATATTTATCAGCTATATATGTAAGGGACTATTATAACCTCTTTTTTTATATGATGAAATCTGTTGCTATGAATTATGTTTCAAATATTGTAACAAAGAATCAACGATAAAAGACAGTTTCAGGTGTAACAGAAATAACTAAAATCATTTATAAGCAATTTTTTTAAAGTAACTAGATAGCTTTTTGAAGACAAAAATGAAATAAATTAAAACAACATTTCATACTTATAAATCAATATACTTACAAAATAGAACAGCAAGTGTTTTTCCTTCCTTAACTAACCTATCAAGCATCTCATCAGTTACATCTTCAATTTCATCCTTTTCTAACTGTTCTATTAGCCACTCCAAAATTTCATCTTCATTTTCAATATCGCCTAAAAGACATTAATAAGATCAATTAAAGAGCAAACAAAAGATAAATGTTAATATACATTTTTTTATAAAGGCTTAAGAAAAACTAAAACAGGCAATGACTGATATTAAGCATTTATGCTTAAGGTCAAAATTTAAGCAACTGAAGTAAATTTATGTTTCAGTTGGTGTTTACATAATTAAATGAAGTATAAGCTGATATTTAAACACTCATGACTCATGTACATATCACAAATATCAGTAGTCTAGTAACACATTATCCATGGAAATGGAGGATTAGTGTTAGATCAGTTCCTATATGATGAGATCGTTGCTGAGAATAAAATTTATTCAATACTATATTGTTTTATAATTTTTATAAATTGTTCTGGGCCAGAAACCAATTTTGAGTAACTGTTTTACTCTTTATCTTCTGATAGACATAAAAGTGTAGGTGAAATATAGTTAAAAAAAATAATAATTTTAGACACTATAGGGTACTGAACAGATATTTCACTTCTCTGTACTGTCGACCCAGAGGAACTAAAAATAATGAAAACACAAGAAAATATAACAAAATACAAGGCAACATTTATTTTATAATCTAGTGCTTGCAGTTTATGATGTTACCTAAAACAAATTAGTTCATAAACAATCTAGCCTACTTTGTTAGATTATCCCACAACTTCATTCTATATAATTATTATTAGTAGAAGTTATACAGACAATTCTGTACTGTGATAGGGCTAATTAAAAAATCTAATCTTGAAAACATACATCTCCACCAATAAATAATTAGTTATGTTAGATAACTAAGTAATTAAGTTATGTTAGATAAGATAGGTAATTTAATAATATAGGCACCTAAAATTTCTTTATATTAAACTTAAAAGTTAGATAATTGAAAACCTTTCTAAGTATTCTTAAATAAAGCTGCCCAAATTATTATATTATTTGAATAAATTAAGACAGACTGCTTGTATTTTGTAAACCATAAAAACTGAGAAAAAACCATTAAGTTAGATTGAATATAAAGCTACTATATTATCCTATGTATATTACATCCTACCATCATACACATTAGGGATCTGCTTTTCAAAGTAGACAATAGCAGGAACATTATCAATTCCAAAGTCCTTAGCTGCTTGATTGTCATCTATCTTTACAAACTGAATACCATGTTTATCACAATCATCATCAATCTTCTCCAATTCTCCTAACACCTGTATCGAATCCTCATCATCGTTGTCATCTGTAAATATCAAGAATAAATTAAAATACAAGAAAAAGGAAAATATCCTGTTAATTCATCGATATCTAAAAAATTATCCTAAAAAAGGCATAATTTTTTTAAAATTAGATATAAAAAAAACTTTTAATCAGCTAGTATAAAAGTATTTCAATAACTATTTTAGTTTTTAACATAAAAGTATCAAATAACAGCTTTTTTAAAATTATAACCATAATTTATTCTAAAAATCAGTGTACTAGTTTACTTTTATTGACATATCTAAAAGAAAGGTATTCACTGTCGGGAACTATTTGCAAAACGACGTTTTCAGCTCTAAAATTATCACCAGAAAATATGAAAAAGATGTAAAGAAGAACATATTTTGGAAAATATATAATATTGAAGGGATTAATGTATCAGTTTGGTCATGGGTAGATAATAAAATTGTATTGTTTCTTCAAAATTCTTGTGAGAACTTTCCAAAAGTATTTATAAAAATCATCTAAAATCAGATAAAGCTACTGTCACAATTTCAAACTAAGATAGTGGGAGAGTATATCAAATTCATGAGAGAGATTAATCTTTTGGATAGCCTGTTGGACAGACATAAGATCAGAATGATTCATGGTTGTTTTACAAATAAGTTTATCATAATATCAAATTCATTTTAATAATTAAAATGAAGATCAGAGAAAAATTGGCCTTGGCGCAGTGCAAAATAAAAATGAAGCAAAAAGCAAAGGAGGTCCTGGTTCACATTTAGAAGATGCTCTTCTGATTAAAAATCTTAAGAGGATTTACACTCTCTGTTTCATTGAAATATATCAGTCAAGATAACATTGAACACTCACCTATATGAGGAACTCAGAGCTATAGTATAAAATTCCAGGTTGTAAAGGGTTTTATATAAAGTGTGAAAAATGCCAAGTTTTTTGTTTTAAATTAATTCATTGCACATAAAAAAATGTTGATCTGTTTAATATAGTTTTCTTTCATTTTTTCTAAAATTTGACTGCTTTATTATAAAACAATATTTATTTAACAGAAATACATAAGAAATTTCTATAGGATAATTAAAAAAAAAATGTTTTTAACCATCTTATGTAAAAAAAAAAAATTGGACATGAATTTGAAATTGGACAAAAGTAAATTTTATGAATAAATGAGTAGTGATAGATATTTACATCAAATTGGAACCTTAGGTAAATAAAATTTTGACATATGTCTGCATATGTGTGTGTCATTATTGATTTGGTTCATGCATCTCCAGGCTGACTGCTAAATGGGGACTGAACTCTGATTTACAGTAGGAAAAAGGATGAATTAACCACACTTAATCTAGTAGTGACATATGGATGGCAGAAGAATATCCTGACTGACATCAAATATGTCAGGTGTGGTATTCTGAATACCAAACCTGACAGTCATGTTTAGTATTCAGATCGTGGAATTACATCAGATCATTTGTTATCTGTGTTTTGTAGAGTACCCAAGGATGTACTCAGTACTGTGACAACTTGTTACACCAAACTTTCACTAAATATTTTTTTTATATAGTAATATTTTTTATATTTAGAAAATGTTTCTAAACTGTAATGAACAGAACTAATTACTAGAGTAAATCTGTAATAACTGGAGATTTACTCTCAGTAGGGCTAATAAAATTGCCATACTAAAAGAAATTTTATTAGCTTCTAGAAGGCTAATAAAATCAGCCTAACTAAATATAGGCTAACTGAATAGGTTTATTATTTATAGCTTAATCTAAGTATGATAAAATGACATATACTAGTTGTAAAACAGTTTACCAAAAATTGTAAACTTGATCTAGGTAGATGATTCATTAAAATAGATGTTCTTGTTCTTAATTTATTAATAAATTTCTGTTTTTTTAATTAGATTTTTTCTACAGTGTAAGAAAAATGTTTAAAATAAGACATTTATTTGGTTTGAAATGCAAGCCAAAATTAAGTGCAATTAATCAGAAGAGGAGTTGAAAGGAAAGGAGGTGGTGATTTGGTATTCAGAAACCAACCTCATAATTAAAAAACAAATGAGAGATAAAAACTAAATAATATTTTAAAAAGTTAACAAAAAAAATACGTTTCATAAAAATTTCCCTCTAATTTATTATTGGGAAAAAAATACTTAAGCACCTAAGGATTAAACCCTAAAGAACCAAACCTACAGTGTGTGATCAATATCAAGCATAATTATTAATATTTTTATTATGATATACATAATACTATCTGATATTGCATAATTATTACTATGTAATTAAAGAGCTGTAATAAAAGTATCATTGAAACCAAATAATACTTACAGAAGAGGACGACCAAGTTGTCAATGGAGCCAATGAGTGTATCAAGAGTCTTTGCTGTCACATCTTCAATTACATCTTCTTCATCACCAGTGGACTTATTTTGAACGAGCCATTCAAGAACATCTTCTTCTCGTGTCAATTCCTCTACAAAAAACAATCTCTCTTATGAGGAAATTCATAAGAATTTTATGAATTCTTTTATAAAACTATTTTACTGTACAAAAGGATTTTCTTCCATGTTAAAAAAAAAAAACAGATAAAAAATTGGTTAACAATTTTCATTTCCAGTTGTTCAAAGGTAGTTATGATAGGCAAATAAATTAAAGAACAAGAAATGATGGTAAAAGGAATGTAAATGCTTTAAAAACAAATGATTAAATTTTGTACCAACATGGAAAAATTACTTTAAAGGTTAGTTATAAAATCCTGTACTTCAAATGAGAAAGAACAATAATCTGCTCCGATATTGCTTTTTCCTTTCTCAAGACCAATGACAACAAAAGTGGGGTAAGTGATAGAGTCTGTTTCCAAATATAAAACAGAAGCACACTATAATAAACCAGTCTATACTAATCAAGCACAAGACTCTTTTGAAAATTTAAAATCTGTGCTGGCCGATGATTTGAGGTATAAAGCTTCCGTCGCGTAGCTCAAGAACTCAGGGCTGTTTGGCGAAACTGAGGGATTTTATTTTATGATTCAGGATTCGGTTACTGGCACGCTAAGTTATCGGAAGCATATATTTAAGGATACCACGGTACTTTCAGACAGCTGTCGTCTTTGTGACGTCACGAATGAGTCCAATGAGCACGAGATTGAGAAATGCCGGCATTGGATTCGCAATAGTACATGTCCCGTCACAACAATATAGCGATATTCCTCAATCAGAAGATTGTCCTTGACGAGACCATTCCGTAGTATTGACATGCTCCGTTATTGTGATGAAAAATGATCAATGTAAGATCTCTTATGATCGCACTATCCGAACAGCGTGGTCGGGAGGCATGAGCATGATATGTTTTTCGTCGATGTTGATCACATCGTGGTGTCCTTACTGCCACTTGCTAGTCATGGCATGTCGATATAGTTAATCAGACTGTTCCTGCACCAGTACCTCTACCTGCTCCTTGTAACACATTGATTGTTGAAAATTTATGGAAACTTTAACTTCTACAATTTGTGGCAGAGGTTCTACGTAAAATCTCTCGTCCAAGAAAGCCTTTGTCTTCGCAAATGAAGAGAAGGAAACGCTATAATATATAATATTATATACTTATATAAACGAAGGATCGAATTAATTTTCACCAAACGGTATTGAATTGATGCCAAAATATTTGGTGATAAAGAAGAAAGAGGGGATTTTAACAAGATTAGTCCTTTTGTGATTGCTCGAGGGACGCGGAACTGCAGGTGGACCTCTTAAGAAGACACGAAGACTGCTATGGGACTGTTTGTTGAGATCATCAATGATATACAGTCGTCACGGTTACTCACAGCTAAGAAGCTGGAACTCATCGACATTGAAGATATTCCACATAATACGCTAAAAACCAAGGCAGTAGTTGTTTGAAGGGATTTGCTGATCTGCATGGAAGACGAATTGTAGAAGAATTTGTGAATAAGGAGTTGCTACATGTTGACTACTGAACACACGACGAAATGGAAAAGTTGTACGCTTCTTATCGCATGTTTTGACGTTTAACAACCACTAAAATAAAGGATGGCTTTCATAGATTAGATATTCGCCCTTTCATCCCAACTTCATTTTGGTGTTTTCAATGTCAGGAATTTGTATATACAATGGCGCGATGCATTAGGAAACAGATCTGTCCTTGTGGTGATCCACTACATCCGGATGACCTGTGCAGGGATCCACCAGTTTGTGTCAATTGCTAAGGCCATCACTTTGCGAAACTGCCCAATTTATAAAGCGGAAGTAGCAATCTAGGAAGTAAAGACTATTCAAAAGGTTAGCTACTAAAGCCAGAAAAATCGTGCTACAGATCCTCAAAGATTAGGTTTTATGCAAAGTTGAAGCCGTCCTAGTCTCCTTTAAATCAAAAGACATGATCTTGAGTTGGCGTCAGCATTAAAAAATATAGTCGGATGAATCATTAATCAGAAGTTGAAGAATCAATCAATTAGGGATAGCAGCCCAATGCTGTCAAAGATGAAACAGATATAATCAAACAAAAGAGTTCTTCTTTACCAAGGAATGAACCTTCGACCTGTTCTAGGTGAAGGAAAGTGAAACCAAAGTGAATAATAAAGGTAACCTAGGGGATAGAAAGTAAAAATGAGATATAATATAAATATGAAATATTAAAATATTTAATATGATTTTTGATAGAATTAAGAATCAACATTTTTTATGAGCTCTTGACGAATTTAATAAAAATATCAATTTTTAAATAACTTAAGACTTTGTAGCTGTTTTGATGGATCTGACAACAGTGCTTTAGAAATGGAATATGTTTTTAAGTGGCAAGGGCCTTATACCCCCTTGTCATCTTGTGTTTCTTTTTCGATTTTTTGACAAGTCTTCTGACTAGTTCACCAGTGTTTTATCAGGGAGGGAAAGAAATTTTTTTTTCTCTTTTTGTTATTTGGGAAAAAGCTAGTGACGACAGTAGTCAATATCTATAACATCCCCCCTCAAAAAAAAAAAAAAAAAAAAAAAAAAAAAAATACAAAAAGTAACATTATTAATATTTATGTACTCATATAAAGAGAAGTATAATACTGGCTCATTTATGTTTAATGAAGTTTATTATGTTTCTTGATGTTAAGTTCATATTTATAATGCTGTAAATAATCATAATATTAACTTATTTGTATTTGATAATATTCGATACATCAGCTACGATACATTTGTATTTATTAATTTACATTATAATTCAAATAAATAGATGTCATCAAGTGAAGTAATGTCATCAAGTAATATGGAATAATTTTAACAGAATTAATATAATTAATTAATTTCATAAAATTTAAATTGAATAACGAAATATCTTTATTTTTATTATAATGTTAATAGTATTTTTGTTATATCTGGGCATCATTTGTTTGTTGTCATTATTAATAAATAAAACATTGTGTTAAATGTCTTTAAAAAAACGCTATCCTGGTAGAAAAGCTATGACTTAGGAAATAGCCAATAAGAGAAAAAGGTTCAGATTGATCATGAACTGTATTGCATATTAACAAAAAATAAACAAGAACTTTCTTAATTTTTAATGCAACTGTAAAGGAGGTTTGTTTCTTATGATACTAACTCAGTAATTGCCGATCTCCATGGCAGAATGGTAGCATATCGACCTTTCATCTGGAGTTCCCAGATTGTTCGAATCCCAGTCAGACATGGCATTATTCATACACTAGAAAATTTACATTTCATACCTCCATGCGAAAGCTTTTTGAGCTTATTTGTGAATTAATTATAATATGTATATAATAAAAATAACACAAGACATCAAATTAAAAAAAAAAAAAATAGTCGTCTAAATGTCATGTGCCACATCTTACCAGCACAATTGTACTGAAATATCCCTCATATTACTTTCAAGAAACCATTATATAAACTAATATATATATATATTAGTAGCTCATTGTCACATTATTAATAATTAAAATTAACTTCACAAGAGCCTACTACAATAACGTAAAAATTCTGTCTGTAATAATCACCAGCGTCTGCTCTAGAGATTACGATGATAAATTAATTAATTTTATACTCCTTGAGTATATATATATTTTATAAATAAAGGTACATATTTTTTATTTTTGATAAAATCAAATCATTTTATTTAAATTTTAGTAAAAGCATATATTTAGAAAGAAACATATAACATAACATTAATAATCAAGTACAGAACGATAGAAATTAAATAAGAAATATCTGTACCTAGTCACAAGTTGTTACCATATCATTTTTTACATTTTTAAATGCTATTAAAAATGTGTATTATTGCACAATCAAAATGTCATTGTTTTGAAAATAAAACAAGTAATATCAACTACGTTTTTTTTCTTACTTTTAGTTCTGCAAACTTCTTTATTATATCTTTTAAATATACTTGATTAAGAATTTCCTGCTCAATTTCCAAAAAACGGCCAAACGATTAAAATGATTTTCTTTAGTAATCGAACGTAACATGTTCTTAATTAATTTTAACATAGAGAAACTCTTTTCCCCACTTACTACAGTTATTGGTATTGTTAGCAATAATCTTAAAGCAATAGTAAGGTTTGGGACAAAATTTCACTTTGTAATTAAGCTCAGTACATTGCTTAGGCTTTTTTTTACCCAAAAGCGCAGATACTGCTGAAATTTCCTCTGCTAATTCTAACCCATTTATGTCAACAACAGAATCATCATCATAAAAAAAAAAAAAACCATTATAAATTTTTACAGTGTTTTAGTAGCATTTCTTTGGACATGATATTTAAATCGTATATATTATATAAGAATTGAAATTAATTATTGTGTTTATTAAGTTGTTCAAATCTAGGATCTAGTGCATTTAGTGCTTGATCGATTGTAAAATTAAAAAAACTTATTTTATATTTTTATTTTGGATCTTTGATTGGTGGTTCATCTCATGCTTTGTATAAAATATTCCTTTTTCTTATTCTAACGCGGTGTCGTGTTATTGTTGATCCAAAATTAGCCTTCACATCAATTTCCGCAGCAAGTTCTTTTGCATCAGTAATAGTTTCATCGAAGAACGAATCCGATCGAATGTAAAAAAAAAATAATTAGCAGTTTTGTAAAAGATCAAGTGCATGGGATTAGATCAAAATCTTTAGTTTGCTTTAACTTGCTTATTGGATTAATGGAATTTAAAATTTATGGCAAATAACCAATGAACACAAAAACGTAAATTGTTTACTACAATTTAATAAACCCGAGTCCTCGTTTCTTATTAAATTATTAATTTTTTTGGTTTTCGTAAATGCTTAGCAAGGCGTCGTATATATCTCCCAAATGGAATCTCAAAGGCTTTAAGGCCTCTATTCTACTGTTAGTGAACCAGGGAACGAGCAAAAGTGGGATTAACCGGTCAAGTGAACCTCGGTCTTGTAATTTGACATCTAGTGTGGACTTCAAGAATGACGTGTATTGACATAAATCAGCAAAAATCGACGAGCTATGAGACAAACTCGTAGAGCCATTTGGTGCCATTACGCCAGATAACTAACATTTAGCGCAATGGACGTTGTATAGAAGCTGCTGGTGGTCATTTCGAATACATACCATAACCCTCTCTCAGTGGCAAAAATTTGTTACATAAAGTCAAATTTGTCACAAAATATGGATTAACAAACAGTGAGTACATTTTTTTGGACCCCTCTGTATGTTAGGAGCGTTCTCAAAAGCAACCTAACCTCCAAAAACAAAATAACAGCGATCGGCAGCTTGGCTATACCCGTGCTAAAGAAGTGGAGGTGGATATATTAAATTGTAGGACAAGAAAGTTCCTCACGATATTTGGAATGGTCTATTTACGAGCGGTCTAAAAGTAGTGTATTGATGTTTAATTATATTTATTAATTCAATAATAAATTGTAGCTTTTAATATAAAAAATAAACAAAAAATATCTGGACCTGTCCCTATCCTAAAATGAAACAGCAGTGAAATTTTAAAACTTACATGTCTGTCTTGCAATTACATGGTAGAATTTAATAAAGTAATATGGCATTTTCATTATGTAAGTTCCTATTTTTAAGTTTTATTCGTAATGCACATGTAAATTTTATATAAATATTTGTTATCTAACAAATGTTTAAAAACTAATGATGAAGATATCTTTAAAATGGTATTTTTCATTTGAAAAATACTAAATGAATCATTAAGATAAGAATATATTGATTGATTTAAATATTATTTTGTAAAATAGAGGCATTAATTATAGAAAAATTAATTATAGGCAGAACTACTATAAAATGTTGCTAATAACTTACGCTCATAGATTATAGGGATCTGATGTCTATAATAAACAAGTTTAGGTAGTTCTCCAAGGTTATATTCATCAGCCAATGCTTCATCTGCGATTTTAACAAAACCAATTCCTAGTTGATCTGCTTCATCATCTATATTTTCTAACTCCTGAAGGGCTTTTGAACATTTCTTACATTGAGGTTTATCTAAATATTAACATAAAATAAATTAGTTAAAAATGAAATAAACCATAAAACACTTTCATTGATGATAAAAACCAATGAAACTGAGTAGCTGAAAATCTATAATAAAAATAAAAGTAATTTTTTAAAAAATGCATGATACTTGTACTTTCTTACAGTACAAGAAAAGAAAAAAAAAATACCATAAAAGCAATTACCCATTTCATATCTTCATGCATATATCCTTATCCATTATTTCTCACATTTATTATTTTTCTAATAGTTAGTAAAAATTTAATTTTGTTACTTGCTTTTAAAAGTACAATCATTTTTTACACAAAAAACAAAACAAAACTTCATAAACAAAAGTATCAAATTATTAATATGCGTGTGAAATGCTGATAAAAAATATAAGCCAGCATATAATCATGAAAATTTAAAAAAGTCCCAAAAAACAATTAGGATAAGCAACATAACAAAAACCATGACCAATTAACCAATTAGTTAAAACATATATTTTTTAATATTAAATTTATTGATTTAGAATGTTTTCTAAAATTGAAAATAAAATATTTTACATACAATTGGTACATAAATTAATAAATTTTTTAATGAAAATGTTAAAAAAAACCCAATATAAACTAGATAAGATAATTAGTACAGTGAGATTTTTTTTTACAACAGCATCTAACAATATTGAGTGTTGTTAAATTGTATTAATCATAAGAAAATATATTTCTTTTAATATAAAGTAATTCTAACAAGTCTTTCCATTAGTAGAATGTATTCAAAAAGTCACCTTTATAAATATGATTATATGTTGAACAATTGGAAATGAACACAAGGATATCGGTGATATTTTATCCCTCTATTCATTGCAGAGTTTGAATATCAGTTCCTTGCTGCTTGGTGGTCATTCTATTAACTGGCAGGTATTTAATTTATAGTCGCAGATATATATTTATTTTTAGTTTAAGATGTACAGAGTTTTGGATCGGGCCCTAATCCTTTGTAGGTCATATTTATAAAATATTTCACTTGGGGTACTTCTTTGAAGATTAGCAACATATCTGCTCTTTCTCTTGATGCAATTTACTCCATCCGTGGAAGATCCAATGGAATTTCTTTGCAGAGGGAGTTACATATGATGTCTGTAGATGGCTGGAGTGTATTCGTCTTTGAATAACTGAGTCATATCTCTATGTGTTTGCTCTTAATGGCGTTAACTCTAGAATAGGGAATATTTCTTTTTGAATACATCTTCTGTGACCGTGGTGAGTACATACAAACAGTGAAAAACCAATTTTCTGTTTAACTGACATAGTGTAAGAACCAGTTGAGAAATTTGGGGAGACATGACGGGTACCACGGGAAAAATTTTAAGAGTTTTGACAACAAGAAGAAATACCGTTATGTTCAGAATAACTGGATGTACATGGAACCATTTCCAACAATTACTGTAAGGTAAGTTGATGTTATATTTGTTACACTAGTTACTGACAGGTGTGTAGTTTTTAAAAGTGTTTTTAAAAGAAATTGGTAGAATTTTTAAATTCATAGGTGTGGTGATGATGATTAGTAGTTACTGAGGTAATATCTTTAATATCAGTTATTGTGAACAAACATAACACTTGTTTGCTCTACCTTTATGGTATATCTGTCATAACCAGCAGCATTTTTACAAAATGAAAATGAAAAAACATATATTTTATTACAATTGCTTCTGGCTAGAAGAACAATCATATAGAGTGTACACATTATTATGTATAGTATTTTAGTACAAATGAACAAAATCTCTATATGTCTGCATTTTATGGAATATTTTCTTAAAGAAACATCATTATTCTATATTAATATGTAGTGAACAGTGAAAATAATTATTTTTTTTTTTAATTTATCTGACAACTTATTACCAGTAATATATATGATTTCTGTGATACGAGTATATGTAATTACATACATAATAATGTACATCACTATATTATAAATAATGTACTTCATTTTTCATGAAAGTTTTACATTGTAGTAATCAGTTGTTTCTTTATTTTTAGTTATTGATAAGTGATAATTTTTTTCAGTGTTTCTAAATACTAATTCTTACATAATTAAAAAATAAAGGATAAAAACTGATAAAAGAAACTGAAATAACTAAAATCATAAAATATTTTGGTTAGAAAAATAAAACCATTAAAGAGTTAATCTCTTTAATGAATTATGTTCCTTGCGCTGTAACTCTGAAAGAAATGTAATATTAAAAATAAATCTTGTATATGCTTTTTTACATTAAAAAAAAAAATTATCCTACTAAAACTACTTCCTGCTGTATTATATTAAAACAGTTGACATGAAAGATAAAATATTTAAAACTACATAAAACGATCTACAATCAGTTTAAGTTAAACAAGAAAAAGAATGTATGATTTTGTAAAGAATTCAAAAAATGGGTTAAAAAGAAAGAGGAAGTAAGGATTTGTGAAGAATATAAGAATTTTAAAATGAAAGTAATAAATGAAAAGTAAATTGATTAGTATATAAAATTTTTACAATAAATTTTTAACACTAATTATGCATATACTAATTTTCATGTATTTTTTGCTTATTTTTTCTCTTTTTCTCAGATTTAGTGCTTTACAGAGATCTCTGCTTCAACAGAATATTTAAAATTATATGTGTTAATAAAAACATCCTAAAAAATTAAAATTAATGACAAAAAAAATGCTTAAAAGAACTTTCAATAAGCCCGGGAATATAACAGACATTTTCTCCTGATCACATTAGAGGTAATATACATACATATATTTTAAAAATATAAATGAATTGCAAACATTAGAAATAAATAATAATAAATTTAAATACTCTACTCTTGGGAAAATACATATCATAAAAAATACCCCCTTAATTTTATTCAAAAATATAATTAATGAACAAGTAAAATTTGAAAAAGACAAGTGGATTATGGAAACAATATTTAATTTAAATTTTTGCAAAATTTCTATTATCTTCCATTAATTATATTAGTAGAATAACTCATTCTATATCACTGGCTAAGATGTGTTTTAATGAAGTAGAAATCTCAACAAACCATTAAATGTAAAAAAAAATAAGCAGTAAGTTCATGATCATTAATTGCTATAAAATCTCTATTATTAGGATGCAATCTACTAGAGTACTTATAGTATATATGAATCATGCAATCTTCATATACATGTTACAAGCACAGATGAAAGTAAGAATAAATCAATAGTTGTCATAAGTTAAACAATTCAGAAGTTTATAAATTCAACAGATGTTATTAAAATGATAGTTAAAGTAACAGTATTAGACACTATTCAGGTGTTTGGTAAATACTTCTCAACAAATTTAAAGTAAAAACCTATGGTCTCAGAATTATTTTTTGTTTCATTTAATTGCTCCTGATTTTTATAGGGATTCTTAATTCTGATTTCAGTAAGTTTGATTATAATATTGGACTATGGTTATGTAAAAGTAATAAGTATCAAATTTCAGCAGAAATTTCATTACAATTACAAACAAAGCTTTGTCATTCAAATTCAATTCATAAAAAAATGATTTACTGGCATAAAATTAAGGGAGAATATTAAAAAAGAAGTACAATAGATATAGTATGTAAAGGATGTAGAATTCAAACCTAGGATCTTCCTGAAGAAAGATTGATTTTACAATGAAAGTTGGTGCCTATTGATGGTGAAATGAAATTTTGTATGATTTAATTAAACAAAAAGCTGTGCACATGTATAGTTTAAAAGGTATACATTTCTTCTACATAACATGTATAAAATTTTCAGTTTTTTGTTTTGATGTTCAAGTAACTCTGTATTGAAACTGTCATTAAAGCAAATGTTAAAAAAATATTGAGAATGTGTGCTATAATAAACCTTTTAATAATTAAGTTTTGTTTCAGTACTGGTCAAAATTTTATAATACCTAAGCCTAGAATTTTTCTAACTGATCAGCCAATTAAAAAACTGATCATAGATTCACTGTTTCTATAAAGGATCAGACGAAAAATACTATTTCAGGAGGCAACATCTTTTTCTTTGTTTAAATCACCAGAATTCTGTTAATGAATTTTAATTATTATTGTGAATTCAAAAGAGTTATGAAAATAGCTATTATTATGAAAGTAACATGTAACCATTGTGCAAATACATGTAATGTGATCACAGACTACTAATTATGAGAGATATGGTAGTATTCTTATGGTTGAATATTCTTTCTTTTGTCCGCCTGAGGAATGAGTATTGTTGCTGAGGAATGAAATATTAAAATTTGTATCAAATTCAAATTTTAATAGTGTCATGTCTGAGCCTGTGTAGGATTCAAACTAGAACCTTTTGGGTTAAGATAGAGATGTTACATGTTTATTTAATGATTTTTTATTTTTTTAAGGGCGAAAAATGCTTATGCATTATCATCGTCCGACTTAAGTATTATTTTATGATGAATAGATATTTATAATACTCAAATAGCAAGCTGATGGTTCTCCTAGATTTATCTATTTTACATAATTTTTTTAATATATAGTTTTAGTATACTGCTTCATTTTGTTAAGTAGTTAAGCTTTGGAAAATTAAATAAAAAGATGGGTTACTAGTGAGATTGTAATAATGTATGCTTGACTCTTTTTTATTGAGCTCTGTAATTGGATTGTATTTACTAGACAAAAGATAATTTACAACCTCCTCAATAGAAGGTGAACAAAACCAATGTCTAATATTTTGCTGTATAACAAAAAAATCTGAAATTTACACATTGACGAAAAAATATTTTTTATGTTTCTCTAAGTGTGATACCATTTTTTAAGTTGCATTTTTGCTTACATTACAGATCTGTAAATACACTTTTTCTGTCACCCTTAGTTTTAAATAAATTACGCTTCAAAAAAATTAAGGAAAAATATAATTAAAATCTGTAAAATAAAAATTTTGGATGACCATACCTGTGTTAGAAGCATTCGCTGATGCTTTTCTTTTATAAATAGTCCCAGGCACATCCCGAAATAATGTCCAACAGTTATCAACTAGCATTTGAGTATTCCATTTCCCTCTATAGTGACTTTCTATCACTGAAATTTCTTGGTTGAAACGTTCATCGTGTTCGTTACTTACGTTTCCGAGGTTGTCTGAGAAAAAATCCAGATTTGAGTGGAGGAAATGTATTTTCAAAGACGTATTACATCCCATAGCTCTGTATAAAGTAAGAAGTTGATTAACATTATTGTGGTAATTGTCGGATTTTTTGCAGAGAAAAATTTTGCAAAAGTCTTTAAATGAAGCCCATGCTGCACTTTCTGCATTATTTAACATCGAGTTAAAGACATCATCTTTGATCAACTCTCTTATTTGAGAACCAACAAATATTCCTTCTTTAATTTTTCCTTCACTTAATTTCAAAATTTCTGCCTGATGTACAAAAATCCATGAGTATCCTTCTTCATTGCTTTTACAATGCATTACATTAATCCTAGCTTGATATGGAGAGGGAGTGAAAATATTTTTTTTTGTTCAACTAAGGGCTCATGAATAATATTTTTCCCATTTGGAGTTAAGTTGTCTCGTTCCTTCCACTCTTTGGTAACATTATGTTTATCCCTAGCTCAGCTGTTCCATTCGCAAAGAAAACACATGTACTTAGCCTGACTGTATGCCTAAAAAAATAGCTATAACTTTCAAATAACCATAGATGTTCCAGCTATGTTTTTTATAATTTATTTTTTCAAGAATGTCTTTCATCACACCATATGTCTTTTTCAAATTAATATCATAAGCGATTATTATCAAAGAATATTTGTTATTGTAGAACCACTTTTAAACTATAATTAGACGAATCTATGAAAAGGCACATGTCCTCAGGTTTATGAACTTGTCCTAAGTGCAACGTAAGCTGGTCAATATTTGTGGAATAAACTTAATTACTTTCATTAATAAACTACTGAGAAAGTTCTGTCAGCTTCGAAGCCCAAAATATTTGAAGTAAATATTTTTTAAAAGAAATTCCAACCTTACAGTCTTGATCCTAACAGTTCAGCTTGATTTTTTAATAAATTTAAGTCCCTAACCAAATCATTTAATTCATCTTGTGATATAAAATGTGGCTTATTGGAAGATAATTCAAAATCAAAATCATTGTTGTCTTCTTCAGCACTGCCTGATTCTTCATCGCTCCTTTCAAAAATACATTCACAGGTGGCTCAGGAACTGAAATCATTTCATTGTGAGATACAGGCCTGATTGCAGTTTGCAATGACGGATATTTTACAGTATGTTAATATTTTTTTAGAAATTCAGGTAACTTGTTAAACAAAATAATAATTGGTTACATGATCCTTTGGTTGTCAAAGCTTTTTGTTTACCTTTCAGCCATCCTCTTAAATACACAGAACAATTAGTGCATACTATATGAAGAGCCCACATCTTATTCTGATGACCAATTTTACATTGAAAGTGCAAATGATATGCTTTTAAATACACATAGATAAAAAAGGCATCCATATCATTTACACAATTTTGAGGCATTATGACACTGCACTGTTAACAAACTTAAGATGGCGACAAGACTGAACAAAATTATTTCTTTCCTATATCCAGTGCTTAATACAAACACACAGTTGTGTTTTCAGCTATGTTTTTTGACATGATTAATCTTGTATACGAAGGCTCACACTTCAATATTGGATATGATGTCATAATATGTGAATATAATATGATTTAATTCTTTGTCTAATATTGTTTATTTATAGCTTACTAATTATGTTAACAAAGTTAAATCATAAAAAGTGAGCTTAAAATGAAAACTATATGTTGAAAAATGAAAAAAATCCTTCAATTAAAATTTAAAAATTTTTCAAAAATGGTACATGATAGAAAGATTCTGAGTTCATATATGTTTTCATTATCAAAGAAAACATTAAAATCACTTATTGGATGTTAGGAAACAAAAATTATGTTTATCAGTGTAATTGGATTTCTTGTGATATCATTGAAGTTCTGTTAGATATGACATTCACATAATTTTTTTAAAAGAATGAAGGGAATATATTTCTATCAGGAGTTTAAACATCAAGCAAAAAAGAAAGAACTGTGTATTTCTAGAACCTAAATCCTTTACATCACATTTTACATCTGCGAAAATTTTTATTTATATATATTTCATTATTTCAAATTTCTGACTTTTTCTCTTTATTTAGTACAAACAAGATGTTAAATCAATAAACAATATATAGCAGTTGTGTTGATGAAATAAATCAGAATTTAAACAATTCTTTGTCAATAAACATGCATAATATAATTTCTCAGAAAGTCAGTTTAAAGGAAATCTATGCACTTTATTTTGAGAAATAAGTTTTAAACTAAGAAAAATTAATCAATTTAATTTATTATTAAAAAATAAAAATATGAAAAATTTTTAATGAAATAATTATGACATTAATTTTTATAAATATGTTAATTTACTGAAACTAACAATCAACTTATGCATCTCTTCTCAAAACCAAGGGAAAATAGGAGAAAATTCACCTATAGTAGCGATTTTGTGGTATTCTAGCAATAATCAATAAAAGCTACAAGTGACATTATATTAACATGTTGGTTTTATTTAATTCAAAATGCCAGTGTAATGGTGGAAATATAACAAAATTAAAAGGAAAATGTAAAAATGCTGATAAATAGAATTGAAAAAAATTGGTAAAGAATATATGTGATTATTGTAAATAAAGCATAATTAAGAATAGCAGTATTGTTGCATTATCAATATGAAATAAAACAAAGGCTAAGAAAAAACATAGAGGTCATTTAAATGGCACAAAGAGTACTAATTTAAACAGAATTAATATTAATTAAAATAAGCTTAAATTAGAGGTAATTGGTAAATAGGTTCAGAGCCATTCTTGCGACAGTTAATTCAGAAAGCATGGAATTAAAAGACCTGGAAAAGAATTTAAATAAGTAACAGATTTTTGAAGAAAACAACTTAAGAGATAGAGGAGGTGGAACCTTAGTGTCGTGCTACTTACTGGCATTCCCTCCTGTGCATGTTCCTTGGTCAGGACCTAAATGAATATTTAATTGCTATAAACCATTACATATTTATTAACATAACAATATTTTATTAAAATTTTATCAGATATATACTTTTTTAACAAAAATAATAATTTTTTCAAGAGTGATAAATAAAATTTGACTATATGAATTACTGCTAATTACCCGCATTAAAAAAAGTAATTTTTACAACCCAAAAATGTAAAATTGAAATTAAATTAAAAAAAAAAAAAGTTTGAAGTTCAGGTATAAATGAAATTTACTAATAATGTAAAAAAAAAAAAATATAGTAAAAAAATAATTAACCCGGTAAAAACTCTGAAAAAACAAAATTCCTGGTAAATAATTATAATTAAAACCTATATAAATGTTAGGCTTTTGCAGTTTTCTTTAAAAAAAATTAACGAAAACAAAAAATAAATAATTCTGTAAACATAATACAAAATAAAATAACTTTCATAAGTTAAGTTCATAAAAACCAGTCTTAAAAACAAACAGAAACAAAATTATTTTAGTGACACAAAAACAGACAAGAGACAGTTATAAACAAAACAATGACATATAATAAATGAGACGAGAACAATAAAAAAAAAAAATTACATAAATAACCACATAAAAAACTATCTTATTTTAACACATAATGTTACATATTTTTCAAAAAACAAATCCAAATAACTTGTCTCAATGAGTTTTATTACAAATTTTAGTAAGTAATATTTTTAAAAAATCTGAAATGAAAATACAATATTTAAAAAATAATTCAAATAAATATTTTTAAAAAATAATAAACATTTATGCTGATTATATCACACTAACTGAAATATATATGTACCTCTTTAAATTTAAATTTGATATATTTGTGCATAAACAGACAATACATTTATACATACAATACATGTGTTTAGATGCATTAATTAATAAAAACTTTTAAGATTTATACAGACAGGTAATTTATGATGTATTATTAAAATGTTAACTATATAACAAATGTTGATATAGATGAAGTTAAAGGAGAAGATAAAGGCTGATGATAAAGGCTACATATACATTCTGATGCCCAATAAATCTACAATCTACTGCCCAATAATTTTAGTCTATCATATACTAAAGTTACATAAAAAATCAAAATTTGTTACTCGATAGTTTTAGTTCATCATATACTACTTCTGTTTGATAGTAAATTCATTTTCATAATCAAAACAGACAATTTTGGAATTTATCAACATAACTACAATAACAAGATTATTCTCTTCAGTAGTTTCTCAATGTTACCTTTAGATTTCAAATTAATTGACAATGTTTTTGTTTATCACAACATAACATGTAAGACTACACATTAGATTTAATGAACTAAACTTGTTAATTACGGCATTAAAAATTTAAATTAAAATGTTTTCAGTTGCTTTTACAATCCTCTTCATTGATTGGTGTTGTTGAGCACTTTTCTCACTTTGGTATGAGCCATGTTATTGCTGACAGTTTCTTTTGATGACAAGACACTTATTTAAAACGCAGTCAAAAAGTATCAGATATGAATTATATTCATCATATAATTATATTATATAATTCAGATTTGAATTATATTTGTGTGTTTAGCTTATAGTAGCCGTTTACTTTAGTGTATTTGTGCATTTCGCAATGAGTATATTAAAATGGTAATCCTTTTATATATATATATATATATATATATATAATATTTATTTATCTTTTTTTTTAATCAGTTCTTTTTACCATACTCCTCTGAACCAATACAAATTAATTAATATTTAATAGATCAACCCAAGTACAGAATAACTGAAACAGGACTATTTACCTTATCTCAGTACATAAGCAGAAGTGGCTTTTGTGAACTTTATTTGCTTTATCAGCTGTATTAAATTTATATAAAGATATATACTTAAAACAAACATTGTAAACTTGCAATACATAACATCATATCATTTATTCATTTATATTTTATGTTAAAAATCTTTCAAACTAATTGAATGTTATAAAAATCTTTCAAATTAGATTTTTTTAAGATTAAAATCAAAATTACTTTATCATCCTTTAAAAGCTTGTACAAATTTTTAAAAAAACTTTCATTTAAATTAAAAATTATAAATCAAAAAAAGATGTAAAATATAATTTAAAAAAAAATAAAAAGATTAATTAATTAATTAGAACGGAACGCAAGGGTGGCGGGAGTTTACGTTTTCCTCCCTACAATTTGCAGAGCCTGGGCTGATGACCCTTGCTGCTGTGTCTTTCTAGTATCGGGCGGGTCATTGTTTTTAATTGGCGGTTTTAGATTACTGTTTTGTTTTA
>JAAAKQ030475168.1:0-23060 GCA_010016005.3 Zanna intricata | reverse complement strand
TTTCACACACGCTACAATTCGTTCATCTCATCCTCTGAAGATATAACCTAACGGTGGTTCCGGAGGTAAAAAAAAGTTAGAGCCAAATAAAATTTTAATTAATGAAATATTTGGATTTTACACAAGGAAAGGCACATCTGTTCGAATCAGACTTCTTTTTTTATTTTTCTAACCTTTGTTTTAATTTAAATATATTGATTTACTAATAATTATTAATCCGTGATTGTAAAAAAAAATTTACAATGAATAATAATTCAATAATAACAATTAAAAAAGATATGACAAACAGTCAGTAGTTATTAGTGAAATAAAATTTTATGAACTTTGAAAATGTGTACATGTAATTTAATAGGCATTGTGTATATGTAATAGGTTTGGTGAAACATCTGATTATTTATTATTAATTGAAAATTATAATTTAGAATAGTATGTTTTTTTTTTTTTAGATTTTCGTACGAGGAAGCCACGTGGTGTCCATTTCAGATATTTATGTCTAAAAACAAAAACAAAATTATAACAATTTATTTAATATTTATCTTTTTTTTTTTGCATTTCATAGTGGTATTAAGAGGTAGTAGTAATTAAACATTTATTATAAAATAACAGGAATACATTAAAAGAAAAGAAATGTTTATTTTAAAACAGAATTATAAAATTATATTAATTTATAGAAGCATATTAACTGTTAATATTTTAACATTTCAGACGTATTTTAGTCTACCACGTCGATAAAGAAAAACGTTTTTATTTGTCTCCATTAATAATAATAATAATAATAATAACTTTGCAACGAATACATATTAGAGTTTCAAAATAAGCCCTACTATACTTACGAACCGGCCTCCTTATTGGAGAACAACAATGAAAAAATTCTCTGAAACCAAGGAATTGTGACAGAAAAACCCATCAACTGTAATAATCCAGATATATTAATAGTTGTCAAAATGGAAAAAGTAACCTAATAGACGTATCTATCCCATGAAGTAAAAACCTCAACATTAAAGCTGCAGAAAAATACAGATCTTGCTTTTTAAATTAAGGAAATGTGAAATCAAAAACAGGTTTATATAATCACAATAATTATATCTGCGGAGGGAATAATACCATCTACGTTAACACAGCTGTCTTGAAAAAATGAAGATACAATGGACCACGCACTAATGCAAAGAAGTGTGTTAATTGACACGTGCCATATTGCTCGTAAGGCACATAGTCAGCAATAGCAAGAATAATCTCGTTGGTATAAATTACTCCGAGTTCAGAGAATGTCACTGGCAAAAGGCTGTGAAAATGTGAAATAATAATAATATGCTATGATAATCTATTACTGTAATAAATCATTATTATACAGATTTCTTATTATTATGATTATCATAATTTATTTGCGGAACTATAAGTTATGTTCAATACATTATTTATTAAAGATTTAATTTAATGTTAACAGGATAATATTATACAAATTATTTTTAATTTAATCAGCTTAAGCTGTATAATTTAATTTTGTTTTATTATTATTACATATTTTATTAATGTCTTATTAGTATAGTATACTTATGTATAATGTTCTGATACTTATTTTAATAAGAAATTCTAAAGGAAATTGTGTTCTATTTTCTTACTATTACTGTACTGGGATATTAAATACTTTATAATTTATCATATCTCTATTAGATGAATTAGCAGCCATATTTCTTTTTATTTATATCAAGGTACTTCCGTTTATATCTAATAAAAGAGTAATTACATGTTGATGAAAAACATAGGGGTTTTTTTCACTTCAAGCATAAATTTACTAGAAATTATGTTAAAACTGATGAGCTCATTTTGTACTCAGTGTAACAAATGGAACTATTAATGAAGTGTAGTAAAAAAAACTTGAAGATTAAAATAGAGAACAAAATGTAATGATCGATCTTAACTGAATAATAAGAATTTCCTAGTGTTAAAACCATTATATTTTGTCAGCAATATTGTTAAGTATTATTTTCTTAGATACTGGACATCACTCACTGATGACATTTAAGGAGGTCTTTTTACTTTATTTTCATTCTTCTCTATTTATAAAGTTTGTTTCTTAAAAATAAATATGCAATATATTTTACAGTAAAAATAAGTATTCCTTTGTATAAAAAGGTAAATACTTACAGACAGCAATCCGTCTGATGTATTCAACGATTGAGGAATAACTCAGCATTACTTCAAATAGTTACACGGGCCGCTATTTTAAAACAAAAGATTTTATGGAAAACAATTATATATAAGCCTAATTCGAAGGGACAGTATCGCAAAATTGCATAAAAAGAAGTAAAAACTGTAAACGGATCATAAAAAAAGAAATACATAGACAATTATTAAAAGGTCTATTCAAAACTATATCGCGTTTTACTCGAACAGCAATTCACAAAGTTATTATTTTTCTGATAAAGAATATTTAAAATATTTTTTATAATTCCTACAAACGACTCTTTAAGTATTAATTTGGGTCATATATCTTCATAAGATATTAATAGTGAATCCACTTCTTAAATGTATGAAATTTTTATAAAAATATCCATATATTATATATATTTTATATCCTCTAATTTTCATATACTTAAACGGTTTCAGTTAATCTTTTAGTTGAATACTTCAACTACCTTCTTTGGGATAATACCTCTGTGGAAAATAATACTTCTATGAAATAATAATGTTCTACCTTCTGTGGATAATTTAGAGGATATTCCTTAAAAAAACCTGAACCCCATTTTCAGGTAATTGTTTATAGTAAAGGATTATTAAATTTTCCACCAATTAAATTAAATATAAAATATAATTTAATTATTAAATATTTAATATTGTAGCATATTAAATACATAATCTTGTCGACATGAAATCTTTGATAAGTAAACTCCCATCCTGGGTAAAGGTATTCAGTTTCAGGGAATTGGAAGAATGGATGCCTTTGCCTGGAAGGGACATTTACTGTAAAGGACTCATTTTTGTAATTGATATGTCTTGTTTCGAAGTCCCTTTTCGGGTAAATTGTCTATAACTCAAAATTCTCTCCTTTAATTTATATATAATCCTTTCTTCCGGTGGTATTTCTGTAGGTTTTTCAAATCGTTAACTAAATCCGTTTTAAGTTTACGGGGACCTGAATAATGCTTTCATGGTATACCTATAGACTGGAACCTTTTTTCATATTCCCAGTTGTACAAATTTCCATCTTGTTATTTAGAAAGTACAGAGATTTTTCTAATCTCTCCAAATTCACACATACTTGTGTGTGTGTGTGTGTGTGCTTGTACAGAATTATGAGCCGACCCGATTGGTTTAACAGGTTCTAGTTTTCATTATTGTTTGTAAGATGTCATAATTAGAATAGATAATAAGGCACGAACTAATAAAATAACCGAAAATGACAATTATTCGTTTTTAAAATTATATTATCCAATTTATAAACAAATATCTAGACCAGTTGTACTGTAAAAATTAAACTCAATTTGTTTCCAATTAAGGAAATAATACACTCTAGCCCATGTGTACATCAAATCATTGAGATGCAAGCTAAATGCAGCTCTATAAATGTTTAGTTTAATGAAGGAACAGGTTGTTTAGTGTAAACTACCCTTCAAGAAAGTAACTCTGAATTGTGTTTCTTGTTTATCAGGAACATTACTTGGTTATAGCCATAATAAAGACTGGATAGATAATGTAATGCAGCAGATTAATTGTTCCCCTTCGGTCGTAAAACAGTACCTTAAACAACAGTCTTTGCTTAGAAGAGGTACTTAATGTGGGATTCAATAATTAGACACATTTTGATTCCAATGAAAATTTTTTCTGTTCCCCCTGCAAAATCACCATTCTTTTTTTAGGGTGGAAGGTGAATTACTAAATTCACCTTCACGTTTTTTAGGCTTGTAATATTATTACTAAAAGTTTATTATTTAAATGTTTAATAATAATAAAAGTTTAAATAAACCAAACAAATTTTGAAAAATTCAAAAAATCAGTATTTTAAAATTCTAATTAGCTACCCCACCAATATTATCCTCAAAGTATTTTTTTTTTGTCTCTATAATCCGAATATTAAAAATATTCGGTTAGAAAAGTGCAAAAAACTAAAAGATAGCTTTTCTTGATTTTTGAGAAAGATGTAAATTTTGTAGAATTTTTTTAAATGGCAAGATAACATGAATAAATATAATTCAACTTTATATACAGGGGGAATAACGTTTACAACATTTAAAAAAAAAAATTGATCCCCAATCATCCTCCATATACTGGAGTTATTAATCCATAGATTTTATTACTAAATGTTCCCATGTACACGAATCTCTGTAGAAAATTTCATAAAAATCCATCGGTGTATCCATTCAAAAGTTATTAAGCTGCAAGCAAACACGGCCAACACACCTACATAAATACTTTTTTTTATTTATTAGGGCTCCTGTGTCATGAAACGTCAAGAAATTAAAAAATAAATCATATACCATTTTTTGATTGATTACCATTCTCTCTTTCTTACAGTATAGCTTTTATACCAAAACGAACAAAAAATCAAATTATCTTATCTAATATTTAAGATGAAGATTTTTTTTTAAATTATCGTTTTGATCAAGATTTATCTTTTTTGAACAAAGCTTTTTATAGCGTTTTGATGTTTTTAATTTATATTGCTTCTGTTTCTTTTATCATTGCTCATAGATTTGTTTCTTCTGATTTTTTAAATATTTAATTGGTATTATTTATGACCAGTTAGGTAAATGTAGTTTTTTTATTGTAAAAGGTCGTTTATATTATTTACCTCCTTCTTCAAGATTTTTTTGTTTTTCGTTTTGTACAATGAATATATATCTGATATTATAAAATGAATTTATTTTAATTTTTTTACTTTAAGATGAAGATTTAAGTCTATTTTATTTTTATTCTTTTATTTCTGCTTTTTCTTGTGGTATAATTTTTTTACTTTACTTCACATGTACTATTATAGGGGTTTTTGAGCTATAATTACGGGAAAGTAAACGTTATTGTTAACTTCACTTCATATTTATTAAAAAGGAACAATAGTCTCTCCTAGTTTACTGTAATTTATTTAAATAGATTTTTTATAAAACAGTGCTTTAATTTACTTATTGAAGGTCGCAGTTTTTTTGATATGATAATACTATAATTTCTGTGTAAGCTAAAAAAATATTTTAATATAATTTTACAGATGGTTGAAAATATATATTATTTTTATAATTATTGAAAGAACACAAAATTTTTATAAAAATTTAAGCAGCCCACCGGGCTGGTGTAGTAGATAACGCGACATCGCAAATCAGCTGATTTCGAAGTCGAGAGTTCTAAGATTCAAGTCCTAGTAAAGGTAGTAATTTCTATACGGATTTGGATACTAGATCTTGGATACCGATGTTCTTTGGTGGTTGGGTTTCAATTAACCACACTTCTCAGGAGTGGTCGACCTGAGATTGTTACAAGACTACACTTCGTTCACATTCATACATATCATCCTCATTCATCCTCTGAAGTAAACCTTACGGTAGTTCGGAGGCTAAACAAAAAAAATAGAAAAAGAAAGAAAAATTTAAGCAAGATTGTTTAGTAGAGAATTACTTTTCTGAAATTTTACTCTTGGTGATCTAGCATTCTGAATACTATTTTTTCACTAAGATATTGTTTATCCAACTTATTAAATAAAAACTTATATTAAAAAATAAATACTGCGATAGTTTTTTGCTTAAACAGATATTTATTTTAATCATGAAGTTTTTTAATAAAATTTTGATTAGAGTTTGAAGAAATATTAATTGATATTATAATATCAGATATGAAAATTTTTTTTCAATCTAAATCGCAAGTAAAAAACGTATACACTCTCATTGGCCATAAGCTTTATATTGTAACGTAAATAAATAATATTTCTTTTTTTTATTTGTTTATTTTACATTTATGTGGAAAAATAAAGTTTACCTTTATAAACATTTATAAAAGTACAATATTTCCATTGTAATTCTCAACATTTTATTTATTTGAAATATTATTCTATTAAAATGCTTGATAAATGAGTTTAGTTTTTCTTTTTTTAAAGAGACTATTATAAAAGAGAATATTTTTTCTTTAGTTAATTATTTTTTGATATCTCCTAATGTTAATACTATCCAACCATAACATCATCCGACACCTCTCCGCTAATTAGATACAACATTGATTAGAACGAAGAACGGCTTCCTTTAACAAATTAACGTGTTACCTGTAATGAACAAAGTAAACAACGTTTAACAAAGTTTTATTGCATATACTGTTTTTTCTTCTTACTCTATTACAGCATGTACAATCATTTATAAATTTAAAAATTTTAATTTCTTTTTATTTTACTTATCTGTTTTAATATTATTATTTTTTTATGTTATTTTAATTTAAAAAATAAGATAAAAATTTACAATTATTAATGGATTAAATTAATTATGATAGAAGAGGAGAGGAATATTTAAGCTTTCGTATTAAAATAAAAATGAAAGATACCTTTTACTTTCATATTAAATCGATAGTAAATTAATGCAGAATCAATTTCAGTTAAAGATAAAATTAATTCTGATTAAAATATATTTTTTTAATATATTTATTCATTATGCAACAATAGGGAAAAAAATTTTAAACATTTTTGTATATTTTTTTCGATTTGTTTATAAAATATTTTATAAACTAATGTTGCAGTTAACTATCTAGTATTAAAACTGCTGAAATATTTTTATAAAAATTTGAAGTGGACACTACATGACTTCCTTATAGCCTGTTAAAAAAAAATTTGAATTTAACAACATTGGTTCGAATCATACTTCATCTCCTTTTTATTTTTAATTTAAATATATTGATTTATTAATAGTTATTAACCCCTTTGATTTTAAAAATAATTTTTACGATAAATAATAATTCGATAATAACAATATATATATATATATGTGTGTGTGTGTGAAAAAATATCAGAAGTTATTAATGAAATAAAATTTTACGTTCTTTTCATTTTAAAAAGGTTTTTATATAGGAAAAACATCAAATAATAAAGTGAGGATGCTTCTTTCAGGGTTGACTTCCCTGTCATCTTGACCAACCTGTAGGTTGGTCAATATGTTAGCACTAAAATACCTTTAAGCCCCACGCAACCCTACCAATGAGAATTAAACCTGTGCGCAGCCCCCTTATCAAGTAGGATTGTGCTACGCATAAAAGGGATGCATTTTAGTGTGACCAATAATTTGAATCCCAAAACAAAAACATGTGTTTATAGCACAAAAAAATTTTTTGGGTCAGATTAAATTGGGCCTTTGCTTAAAATCCAGATATTTCATTAATTAAAAATTTTATTTGGCTATAATTTAGGAACCAATGAAAATAAGTACCCTTTATGATATATTGTTGAAAAGCTCTCAATGAGAGCAGTTAAGAAAAAGTCCAAATACAAATTTTTTGGGGGCTTTTTGGTTCAGTTCGATTGCAATCAAAAGGAGGCACAACTAGATGTTACAATAGTCCTAAATCCAAAATTGCGTAATTGTACGGTTAATCGGCTGATTGTATTTTCATTAACTGATTATATTTATAACTACTTATTAAAATCTACTTTGTCATTCCATTCGGTATCCTACTTTAAGGAACATTTAATGATTTGGGTAATATATCGCCATAGGAATTTAGTATTCCTTAATTTTATCAGTAAAATAGTCTTTTCAGGTAAATAATTAATCGGATGTTAAAAAATATTGAAGATTTGATTATAGGTATAAAAAATAGATCTATAAGTATTATTCTGATTTAAATTTATTGGAAAACAGCAAATCGATTTCCAACATATTAAAATATAACAATACAAAGATTAATCTATGTTTATATTTCTGTTTTAACAGTCTGTTTAGGGTATTTTTTAATTATATCTTGATTGTATAACTGTCTACTAATCACTTTAATTACACATAAATAGTGTAATAAAAATAATAAAGGTATAAATGAATGAGGCCAGAACTTAACTGTACCAGATTTAATGAGTAACGGTGTTCACCTAGTTAAATTAAATGTCTAACTAAAATAGTCTCAAATGTCTAATTAAAAATATTCTCAAATTGAGTATTTGTAATTATTTATTAATTACTTTCCTGGCATCGCAGCTCAAGAGCTATGCATATTTGTGTTTGCGTGTTTGAAATTTAATAACTTTTGATTGAATTAACCCATTTTGATGAAATTTGGCAGAGACTTGGATGAATGGGACAATTCTTTGGTAAAAGTTTGGTATCAATATTATCATGGTTGGGGTAGATAGTTTTTGTTTGGGTAAATTTTCTCAAAATTTTGGGTAAATAATCCCATTACATGGGATAACCAGTACATGTGTACATGGTTATCTTACCATGAAAAATAAATTGCCCCTACGAAATAAACTTACGTTTTATTTATTGTATATTTTTAACGGTTTTTTTTTACGTAGGCAATAGTAGTACAAGTGACCTCCAAAAAATAATTTGGGGATGGAGCAGTCGATCAAAGTTTAAAAAAAATCGATTTCATGGTTTTTATTTATTTATTTTTTTTTTTTTAATCTAAGCGTATTTTATTAATTAAATTTTTTTTATACATAAATTACAATTTTTCCATTTATTTTGTTTCCGTTCTAAAATTATAGAATCTACTATCGTAAGATAATACCTGTAAAAGGGTAATAATATAAAATAAATTGCATTATTGAGTAATAACTATAGAATTCTTTATCTTTCGCTACGTCAGATACGAGTTTATCTAATGATGATGGATTATTCTCAGAATTTTACTGTAGCAAGTCACCAACTCAAATGATTTCTTTTCTTCTCAAATGTATTCGGAATATCACATAATTCATTTTTTTCTAAAAATTTTTTTTCTAAAATTTTTCAAACATTTGTTAATAAAAATTTTCAAATCTTTTTGTTTCGGAAATTTTTTATTTTATCAGACATATTTACGAAGCCATAAAACTGTGAAATTTTTTCTATTAAAAAAAAAAAAACAGTAAAATATTTTCCCTTTGTAGTAAAGTTTCAGAGGGGTATTTAATATTCTACGAGAAGTTAGGTCTGTGAAAAATTCGGCTAGCCTTTAAATTTTGTTTAAAGGCTAGTTTTCTTAGTGGAAAAGTTCTCAAAGTTTTCTTAGTGGTAGGAATCGTTGGTAATTAGTGGCTAGAAAATTCGTAAAACTTTTAATCTAATAGCAGTTATATATAAAACTGTTTCTATAAAATAATCTGATATTGCACAATCATTGCTGATTTTTTTAACATAGGGATTGTTTCCATGTCCTTAAATTTGTTTATTATCTTTAAAACACTGGCGACACTTGACCGTGACTTTTCAATAAATACTGAAAAAATATCTTGAAACGTAATATAAGGATTTTGTTCATATAAAGGAATTAATAACATTTTCAGTTTGTTTTCAACAATGCAAAAAAATTTAACACATTTATGTTTAGTCACTTAATCTGGCAATGTAGATTGTTATATATTATAATACAATAAATTAATTATCAAATTTAATTAAAAATTGATATTAAAATATTATTTAAATTTAATTATAATTATTTATGAAATTGTTTTATTTAAATTAAGGTTAAGTACAGATGGCGAGCATTAAACATATTTTACACATTTTGCTATATGTCCAAGCAGCAAGTATGCGTTATGGTAGATAATTCGAGCTTCATCAATCGAGGAAGATGAATGTGGAAAAGAGTTTGTTTTGTGATTTTTTACCGAAGAATTAAGCATCATTGGAAGAAAAATACTGACTTCCACGTGTCAATAAACAAACTTACTATAAGCTGGTAGATTACTTTTTATCCAAACCTCAGAAAATATAAAACTACGCGTAGGAGCGCGCGCACACACATGTATATATAAAATGGCTTTTAATGATTTCATCACAATGTTTTGCCCGGTAAAAAATAGTAATTGTGTTTATTATCGAAAATACGGCGCCACCTTAGCACAGTAGAAATGTCAACATTACCGTATTCTGCACTGTTTATGTCTACTGTTAACCAATATAATATGGAATATAGAATACATGTCTTTTGTATGAATTTGTATTAGAGTATGGGTGTGGCGCAAATCGTGTGTGTGTGTGTGTGTGTGTACACGTGCGTGCGCACGCGCGCTTGAGTTGCAAGTTGTAATATATATGATTATATTTAAAACTATCATTCATTATCTATTTATGTTCTTATAGTTACTTATTATTCAGTTGATTTTAAAAAGATTTTAATGTTGCCTAGACAGAAAAAAAAACGAATAAGCTGAAGGTTAGATGATGGCGCCATCTTTATAAATTTATGGCAGATAATGCAAAAACAATTGTAATGAGTAAAGTTAGGATGAATTGAATTTCGCTGGCCTCCATGGAGCGAATGGTAGCGTCTCGGCCTTTCATCCGGAGATCCCGGGTTCGAATCCCGATCAGGAATGGCATTTTTCACACACGCTATAATTCATTCATCTCATTCTCTAATTATATACCTTAACGATGGTTCCGGAGGTTAAACAAAAAAAAAAAAAGGTTTAATTAAATTTAATAAATAGGTTAACTGGTTCCCGAAATTTATTTGTATAGATTCTTGATTAATTCATAAAAATCTGTCTATAACACTCGGTAAAATTGTTGTCAAAAATTTTCGGAAACGCTTCTTAATTTTTTCTTGATATTTTTTTTATTCACTATTCGTAAATCTGGTATGATTAAATAAAGAGTGTCTATGATATTTCAGTGACATATATATAAAATATTTAAAAATACATATCAAAGGTTGGTAACTTTCCTGTTAAAATAATTGTATTAACACATGTAAACAATATGCATAGCTTGTGTACAGTCATGTAATATAACTGTAAACAGTAACGTAACAACTAAACATACAAAACTCATTAATGATTCATAACGGAGTCGTGGCTTTCATAACAACGTAACCTTTCATTCGACGTATAGTATTTCATTTTAATCCTAATGAATATTCAATTACATATATGTATCAGTGTACACTGGAAGTTGGTTAACATCTTATACTTGCAATTCTTTGTTTCGTCTTTATTATTTTCTCTGTTATTTCACATTTTATATTCGTTATCAATATTTAAATCTATTTCATCATACAGTGGCTAGGTGATTGAAGAACTGAGTAGGATTGTAATTGTTCATTATTGTTATTATTATTATTAAGTTATTTCTCATTGTTCTTATTGTTTTTTGTTGTTGTATCATATTGATTTATTTATATTTAGCAATACAAAAGAGACTAAGGGAGTATTGTTAGTTACAAATAGGTCAGCTGGATGTACAATGGACAATGAACATTCATCTATGTACAGCACCGATGTATATATCAGTTAAAGATTTGTTCAAAGAATGTAAATTTTTCTACCACTTAAATTTTATTTGCTAATAACATATCAATCAAAAAATTCTAAATAAAATATTTTTCTACTTCACGACAGTTTAATTCTCAAAAAAAAAAAAAAAAAGAATCGAATGTAATTTATTTTATTACAACTACCATATTAATTAATTACAGCTATAAATAAATCTAAATTAATAGATTGCCATTTCGGTAACTGATTGAATTCAGATCTTGGAGAGAATTTTTGTCAATACACTCTAAAAGATATTTTCTTCTGGATTCTTCACAGAGAAACCAATACATTTTTTGCGAAGGTTCGATTTTGCTGATCTTATTTCGATAGGAACACATTCCTTAATTTTCATTTTCTAAATTACTTATATCGTTAGGTAAATTATTTTTGGATTAAGTACAATACTAATATACACAAAACTAATAAAAAAAAACTAATGTACAAAAAACCTTTGGTTAATATACAATACTAAATTTCTAATGTTTACATTATTAATCGTTGTCTTTATACATTAATGTGTTACCTTATCATAGATTTATCGTTAACTGTGTACTCGGTGTACTCGCTAACTGTGTAGTCGGTGCAATCAATTATTTCAATTGTGTACTGTGTATGTTTGCTGTACTAGTCACTATTCGTTATTTTAATCTGACAATGGTTTGATTGACTTAATCTGGGAGATTCTAGATAAAATATATAGTATTCGTTTATGACAAGCCAAAGGATTTTATATAACCCTAAGTCAAGTAATGTTTCTTTCGTTAAGCGTGAAGACTAAAATTGGATTGGTTGTTTATTTACTTGTGCGCATGGAAAAAATTATGTACCAGTTTTAAGTTTTGTAGCACTCTCTTTATCTGTTTAGCCTCCGAAACTACCGTAAGGTATTACTTCAGAGGATGAATGAGGATGATGTGTATGAATGTGAATAAAGTGTTGTCTTGTACAATCTCAGGTCGACCAATCCTGAGAAGTGTGGTTAAATGAAACCCAATCACCAAAGAATGCCGGTATCCACGATCTAGTATTCAAATCCTTATAAAAATAACTAACTTTAATAGGATTTGAACCATAGAATTTTCGACTTCGAATTCAGCTGATTTGCGATGATGCGTTAACCACTAGACCAGCTTGGTGGGCTAAGTTTTGTAACAAAGATTTGGTATGGGTAGTCCCGCTGTAACTAACTAGAAAAATATTGTAAGGGAAGGACATGTTACTCTGCAACTCAGTAGTATGCAGGAATGATCTGATTATGGAAATAGATGAATCTGTTTTTTCAGGCCGAAATTACAATGTAGGGAGAGTTTACCTGCAGATGTGGATGTTGCAGATAAATAAAATTATGTTTTGTAAATGCAGCTCCCGATTCAACGAAAGATATTTTAATAAGTATTATAAAGTAGTGCATTAGACCTTAGATGACATAATTTCTGATTATAGGCGGAGTTAAGATGATATATCGAATCTACAAGGTTTAAATTTTATTTGTAATAAACTGTTAATAACTCGATAAACTTACGAGATTCCATTGCCGGGGCAAAATACGGAGACTTATGGTTAGCAGCGAATAGACAAAATTACAAGGAATAAGATATACCCAAATCTATGCTGGATTCCTTTACATGGGAATTAATGTGGCTCCAATGTGAACATCGACAGGGACCCATATACAAAACTTTTGATCATATTTTACAAGATACCATCTTGTTTTTGGCCTCGATAACTGTAATTGAAAATTACTTCCCATAAATCCCTAAGTGCTAGGTAAGGGTGGTGTGACGATTGGATCAGTCACATGGCGGGTGTCTTCCCCTTCTGCGTCAAGATGTAAATATAAGTAAAACTTATTTTTACTATTGTAATAACACTTTAGAAAATATATCCATCTTCGAAATAAGATCCGAGTTTTATTGTTTAATTCATTTATTACGTGCTGGCATTAAGCGCTAAGAAGTTATTAATCAAACGAATAAAAGTACAATTAATTTACAGCAGAATTTGAAAATAAATTAAAAAAATTATTATTTTTATGTTCAAAATTTATGAATAGAATATATAAACCCAAAATAATCGTATTAAAAGCTATAATTATATTATTTAACAAATCTATGTTTAGTAAACTTGCCAATGTTTGGAAAGTTTAGCTGGCCCACTCACTGATGAGGAGGGGGGATTGAATGCCGGGGCACCGACTTCTTGATACATATAATGATCTACCGTGATACATTACTGGCTCCACCATAGTTAAAATATTAATAGTATTTCAGGTACCCCTGCTAGAATTATTAAACATCGCTGTTTAGTTTTTTTTTTTTTTTTTATTTGATGAGCAATATTTTAGAATTGTAATAAAAACTGTTATTGTTAGACTTGTATAATAATAACTAAAAAATATTTACAGATTTTGAATGTTCATGATTAAAAATTTATATAAAAAAAATAACGGATTTGTGGTCTTGTTACAAATTGATTTTTTATTCATAAAAGAAATTCATTAAAAAATATATTCTACTTATAAAAATCTAAAATTTAAATAGTCACATTTGGTTTAAATTTAAAATAAATTTTTATAAACGCATTGTGAACGTATACGCAATTTAAATTTCAATAAGATATTTAGAAAAACTGTTAAGGTTTTGTATTTAATTATAAATATCAAAAACTTCGATACTACATTAATAAATAAATTTTTTTTTACACTATTTACTGTCTACAGTTTATTCTGACCAATGAATGAATGTATTAAGATATCTGTAACTGATTTGAAGGATATAAACTACAACAGCAATTAACTTTATATTCTTCCTGACACCTAGTAACAGCTGCAGATTGTTAATAATGGAATGAATTTTTTTAGCCTGTGAAAATTACCATCTATGACTGGAACTTGAATCAAGAACCTCTAGATGAAAAGCAAAGACACTACAACTCCGTCTCAGAAATTAGCTTAAATAGGATTAAATAATTTTTTTAAATCAATTTAATAACGTTAGATAGTGTAGTAACTTCGTCAGACTCATTCTTTAAATATAATTTTACACATATCTTAAGGAATAGTTTGTCGGTTCAACTAAAACTTATTTTGTTTTGTTTTATGTATTTAAAGACAATAAACGTGAATAAAAAAATTAAAATAGATTTAAATATTTGTTATACTTGTTAAACACATACATTACGGACAAAAATGTTATAATTAAATTAATATATTTCAAAATATAATGATTATAAATTAAGTATTTTAATATTCATTTATTCTAATGAAGTAAATCAGGTACGGAGTTAGAAATTTAAAATTTAAATTCAATTCTAAATGAGAACAGTAAATTGAAAAAGGTAAAAAATATCTGTTAAGTAATTCTTTAAATTTTTAAATAACTAGAAATACCACATACTGAGTTGTATGACTTTATTGCTAGTAAAGTATATATTTAAAATTTCTTACCTACTGTGCAAAACGTGTAAAGTACAATTTCTAACTGGGTCAGCATGGGGTTCGTCTCTTAACTGAACAGTTTTAATTGCCTTGACATTTTAATTTATATTTTATTTTGCTATACTCTGCCTTCTTCTTCTTTTTCAAACAGCAACTAATATTTATAATAATAATAATAATAATAACTTATGTATGTATATTACTTCTCACGCACGCATAAATAATTTCGATTTTAAAGTGATGGAAAGTTTGCACGCAAGAGAATTCATACTTTTTTCTTTTTTTTGTATCACCTTTAATATTTATTTGTGATCTTATGTATGTTTTGACTAAATATATAAGTTGAAAGAAAGAGACACACTGAGTCTGTTTCAGTAAGTGTATGCGTGTTAGATTGGTGGGAGGGAAGTGAAAGGGTTCAATCTAGGCTATATGTGTATGTGCAATGAACAGTAGAATATGGTTTTAGTAATTTTCATTCACACGTTGAAGTATTGATCATCGACTCTTCCCCCCTTCTCTTGTAACTCTCTCTGTCACCCCCCCCCCAAGCCCTTCTTTAGTCGACACTCACTCAGCCCTGTTTATGGAACATGCATGGAGCAGCTCTTAAAAGCTTTGGCAGCTTCCCTGCAGCCTCTATTACGCGTTGAAAACCAGATTTCTGCCCTCTGAAAAAAGAAACTTACATCTTTCTTTTTTCTTTCCATTATTTTGATTGTCCAAAAACTTAAAAAGTTATTACGACTTAATTATGTAGTTTTCGGTTTGTTTAGTTGATAAGAGACTTTTAATAAACTAAGATGTTTATTACTACTTAATTAACTACCGGTTAACTAAAAAAAAAAAATCATTAATTATATATATATTGATCATAATGCTTGTAAAATTACGGTGGGATAAGTCTTTTAAATTCTCAATACAAGATTTATGGAAGAGTAATAATTCGCAAATCCTTGAGCATCACTGAAATCTTAGAAAAGGAAAGCTGATTCAGGTGTTAAACATCTTGTATAGGTAACTTGTTGCTTTTGATGTAATTATAAGAATTAAAAAAAACGGTCAGAGCTCCCTTCACTCGCCCGACATTCTAGGCAGAGGGGACATTCTAGCCAGGACTCTCAACGCGTTGGTATCCTGTGTTTGTGAGAATATTAAGTGCTTTACAGAAGGATTTTAAGAAAAGAAATATTAGTGTGTAGAGAATATTTTTCTGAACATTTTGGTGTTTTTATATTTAAAAGAGGCTTAAGGAGTGATTAGTTTTAGAATTTAATAGTTTCTAATACAAATATGATTAACACTAGCCTTATTGATAACAGGGTATTGGCTTGGGATTACAATCTTCGTTTAGTTTGTGTGTGTTTTGTGTTTGTGTTATTTGTCAGTCCAACTGCTGCTATTGGCGCAGAGCGGACCACTTGATGCGTTCCAACGATTCTCTCCCGCTAAATAAAGTATCTTTTTCTTGCTATTAAATATTAATCAGTAATTCCTTTCTCTTAGTAATAAAATTAATAGGTAATATATAATTTAAAAAACAAATAAAAATAATCTACGCTTAGAAATTAAAGTTAAATAAACTGTAAATTAACTGAAAACGCACTGCTTCTAGCGTTAGGAAGTCGGCTGAGAGAGAGTCGAAGACAGCCACCGTACGCACCCACTCGACGCATCATCACTGGTCTGCTCTGGCTAAAATAAAAATATAAGGACTTATAGCAAACAAAAAAACCCTTGCACCATCCTTTTTATGGAGACTGATGTAAAAAAGAGGGGATTATTGAAATTTCTATGGAACATAAATTAAAACAGCAGAGAATAATAAATTTATTCAAACAACACAGGGAGTTCCTCAATGTTACTATTGACCCAGCCTCTTTAACTTCGAACTTGGAACCAATCGGCTGTATATATTTCTGTGGTTGATGAATGTTTACTTCATATACTGATCTTTGTAGACTATCAAATGATAATTACTAATATATAAAGAGTGATGCATGAATTCTGTCTTGTTATTTTACTTTTCAAAGCCAATGTCGTACAAAATAAAAGTAACGTCTTTCCGTAGAAAAGTGCCGAGGACAAAACAGCAAACTCAACAAATAAATGGTTATCCGTTCATTGGTAAAAGAAAAATTTTAGAGAAATTTTATTTTACTCGTACAAAAATATGACACGATTCTCAATACTGAATGCATATTCTCAATACTGTGGCCGAGAAGTATCCATGTTGTTGCTTCTTTTGAAGTGTTTGAGGTGTTGCTGAAGTGCAGTTCCGTCGTGCTATTAAAGGTGTAACACATTCTAATTCAGAAATAAGGATATTAAGCAGGATCTCGTCACAAAAGAAATATAGATGACGTATAAATATATATTTATATATACTAATAGGAATAGATGAAAAAATTGTGTTCTGAAAATAGATGGCAAATACCCAAACATTTGAGCTTATGTAAAAGCAAAAATAGAAAGCTTGATATTGGTAAATTTCTTCAGTTTGACTGTAGAGAAGATCGTATGACCTAAGCCTTGTTTGGCAATGATATAAATATATATTTTTTCATACATTCACAATGTATACGTATGGTATTTATTTACAATACAGTTTTACGTATTACCGTTTTAAAAACATCTCGAAGTTTTTTCTTTTGTAAAATTAATCCCTGCATTATTCAATGGTATAAACTTGATTCTCCTTGCGGGTCAAGTGAATCAGGGTCAGGGTCAGTGAATCCAATACTGTTGTTTCAATAGCTTATGGTACCATCATATACTATATATCCAGAACATTTGGATGTTTTTCTTTGGAATATTTGCCATTAAAAAAAACTAAAGATTGTTTATTAATAAATAAATAAAAAGTTCTCAACGTCTAACTGACTGTATAATCTAAGAATCGAATTACATTACGTTAGATAAAACGTATCATGTAAAACGCGTTGATTATAAATAACTGAGTATAAATTTATGTATCAAATTATTAATAACACACCTTAAAGACTACCGAGTGATCGCATTTTGATCATACTCATAACATTGTGGCTACTAGTGAATTTGGATAAAGGGGAGGATTAATTAAAAATAATTACATAGTTTAATTTTCACATAATACTTCAGAAAATCAATAAAAAAATATACTATCTTAATGGCTACACTCAAACTTTTAAGATAACATACTTAATTATTTTATTAAAATATGTAACTGAGTAAAGAATATACATTCAAAATTTTACCTCTTTATTTTTGCTGGTTGCTTCCTCAAAGACACAAATAATATTGTAGAATTTTTACAAAATAAATTTTTCATAAATACAAAAAAATAAAGTTAGATTTACGCTAAACTTTTACTACATAAAAAACCGCATAATATAATTTTTTAAAGGATTTTGCACTTTAAGAATGAATCGTAATTTAAATTTTTTGTCCCTCCCCAAAGTTACACTTTTCTTTACAAGTAACATTATATTTTCAATTGGGCCGATATATAACATCATTCTTATAACGAGGGGCGTCGCTGGTGCCACATCTGGCAAGTATGACAACTTGGTAAAGAGGCGATGACACTGTATGTATAATCTTTAACATAGGTTATTACAAAAGGTCTCGACTTTCGTACCTCCAAGTTTATTTTATTAAATAAATAAGAATGATTTTAGATATATGAATTGTATTTTAAAAAACCTGAATAAAAATGTAATCTTATGCGCAAAACAGTATTTCGATTAGCATTCTTGTGTTTGTTTTATTGGAGCTCATCAAAGTCTCACAGGAATTATAAAAATATTCAGATTTCAGAAGTGGTCCGACCGATTTCAACTGATTCTGATCAGTAAAGAACGACTTCACAAAGTTTTATAAAATTTTAACATGCATATCTAAATCTCATTGAAACTTATATTAGTTTAAAGATTTTTGAGCCTCATGCTTTTACACTTAGGGATATATATATATATGTAAATAAACACATAATGTCAAATATTTTTCATGAATTATTTAATATTTATATCCTACACTATTCACGCATACAACCGAGCTTTTCCAAAACAGAAATTTGTCTCATTCGTATCTATTTTCAGATTAAGCTATCATTCTTTTCATTTCTTTTTACAAAAAAAATTTACTTATGAGCAAGTATGACTTTATAGTACGGACTGTTTTGCAGATTAAACTTTCAATCCAAAACGTATATTGAATACGTATATTATGTGTTCAATATACGTTTTATATAAATTATGAAAAATAGTTGAAGGGATGTTTTTTGGTTTCATTTTTTGCATAGAGTTTAAGTTGTATTGTTCATAGAGTTTCATGTAAAATTTACAAAAATTTCTTATATTGAAATAAAAAGGAAATTTCATGTAGTAAGCAATTTATCGAATGAAAGTTTAATCTGCAAAATAGTGGTTTAGCCATATTTTTGTAATGTCTAATTTTAGTATTAATCGATAGCGATATTTTCTTGTAAGTATTTTTGGTTACTTGTTGCACTTTAAGTAATTTATTACTTTTCAGTTCAATTTTCTTTTTCGTTACAATTACAAGTAATGATCGCTCCGAGATATTAAAATTTTTAAAAGTTCGATTTTGTTTCCGTTAATATTTACAGATTTTATAACTAAAGGATCTATAGCCATCATTTTTGTCTTTTCGTAACAAATTTCAAATCCAATTTTATTCACAAGTTCTTCTATTCTTGTTATTTGTGTTCTAGCTTTTCTGATACTAATAGCTAATAAAGCTAAATCGTCGGCAAATTCTTGGCAATTTAAATTCAAGTTATCCTGTGTGAATATTTTTTGGATTAATTTTAAATCATTCGCGCATTAAAAATTCTAGTGCACAATTAAATAATAAAGGCTAAAGTCCGGATTGTCTTGCCGTGAACACGCATAATAATATATAAGTTCACGCATAAAAAAACCATGCTTTTTCAAAACAGAAATTTATCTCCGAATTTATTTGCATATATATATATATATATATATATATTATTATTATTTTTTTTTTTTTAATATTATTATTATTATTATTTACATTTAAGGCTGCAAAGGACCACTTCAGTCAGAATAATTCAAGTCTTTTTTGGCCGATCTTTTGCTTTTAAGATCTTAGCTTTAACTTTCTCCCAATATTTAGTCAATCTTAATGATCTTGCTTTACGATCCTATTCTGAATAAACCCTTTTTGTATAATTAAATGTTCTTACATTAAAGTTGGTATTCGGATTTTTAATAACAAATTTTAATTTATTGGATTTATCAAATAAATCTTCGTAAGTCAAATTTAATTCTTAATATAGTACGATAAGTATATATATATACTTTAGTACTTTAAAATAGTTGTAAAATCATTTAATTGCAATATTTTCAAGGTATTCTTAAAGTGAGACAAGATGAATGTCAAATTTCAAGTATAACTATGCATCTTTACTTACTGAAAACGCAATAGATAGCTGCACAATTTATTTTTAAAGTTTACAGAAGCTACGAACACAGCACGTTTAAAAAAAGTGTATAGTTAATAAGAAATTATTTATATTTTGAGTAATGCAATGTTACAACTTCTTTCTAAAACCATTTTATACGTCTCTAAAAGTTATATCAGTAATATTTTCTATCATTTCTTATTTATAGGTAAGTTTTAAAATAAATTAATTATTTTGATAAATTTTTTGGCAGTAAAAGCTTGATATGTATTGAAAGACAACTAATAATAAATGGATTGAACTGTGAACATTAAGTATACCAATCTTAAAGCAGGAGTTTTACTACTGAATGTAACCCTATTAACGATCTTTCCATCCTCCTAAATTAACAGTCTTAAACCGGCTGGATTTATATGAACGTTTTTAAAAAATTACATTCATAATAACTTTAAAAAAATTATAATATTATTCTTTATGATTATTTCAGAATATCTTTGAGTTTAGTAATAAAACTATACACAATTTTATATCATTATTATTATGTTTTTTTTTTTTTTAATTTATATGATTGATTTTGAAAGTAATGCAGGTTCAATCCATTTTTTATATGTACATCATTTAGTATTGAGTATACGCTTAGTAAAGCAGTGATGCAACAAACTTGGTTATATAGCCATGTACCTTGAGGAAAGTGGTCAAATTATATGGTTATGACCGGCGGTCCATAACCAAGCCTAGTTTATAGTTTATAGACTCTATAACAGCAAGAAAAGCAATATAAAGCACTTGAAAATTACATAAACAGCAAATAGAAAAAGGGTTACGTGTATACCTACGTATCTTTGAATATATGGGTTTTTTTTTTTCTTTTAACATTTCAGATGTTACTGATCGTATAAATTTTCTTAAATAATTAAAATTAATATTTAAAAATAAAAGAAAAATATTCAATCCTCGGACATGAATAATTATAATAAATATTTTACTTTATTTATAGAATCATAAAATTCACTACGTTAAATTATGAAATTATGTGATAAAAGTCATGATTTTTATTTCATGAAAAAGTAATAACAGAAAAACTTATAGATAACATATTTTTTTTAATAGAATTATATTTCTTTAAAATTCAGTATATAGAATTTTACATTCTATTAACAAAATTTTATTTTTACCGTTTTAAAACATAAAAGAATTTAAAATTAAACTTATAATTTTCCATCTACAAAAGAAGAATACACTAAAAAATTTACTACAACAATATTTAAAAATTATAAACTTTTAATATTTTATTTAATGAAAGTGAAATATTCATTTTTCTTATTTATAAAGTGACGTTCTAAGAATTTCTGCTTCTAGGATAAAAATATAAGACAACTGTTAGGTAAAATTAGTTAAAAATTCGTATATACATTGAACAAAAGATTTTTAAACGGTTTTATAAATCTAATTTCATGGAATAATTTGCGAGAGTGTACTTAATATAAATCAAATCAAATTCTGCCGGCCTCCGTGGCGCGACTGGTAATGTCTCGGTCTTTCATCTGGAGGTCCGGGGTTCGAATCTCGATCAGGCAAGCATTTTTTACACATTCATTCATCTCATCCTCTGATGATATACTTTAACGCTGGTTCCGGAGGTTTAAAAAAAAAAATCACATTGTAAAATAGATTTTTATTATAGATTATTGATGTTAAATTTTGTGAAAGTTTAATTATAATCATTGATTATCATACACCGTCTTTTCATATTTGAAGAACTGAAATATTTTCTTCAGATTTTTCCTACAAAATCCGGTTATGTAAGTGTTTCCCAAACTTTTAAAATTAAGTATTTTCTATTTTTTTTTTTTTTTTTTTTTTTTTTTTAACCTCCGGTACCACTGTTAAGTTATATTTTCAGAGGATGAGATGAATGAATTGTAGCGTTGTAAAAAATGCGATGCCTGACTGGGATTCGAACCCGGGACCTCCGGATGAAAGGCTGAGACGCTACCACTCGCGCCACGGAGGCCGGCATTTAAGATGATTAGTGGGTCTTTTAATTTTATGAAATAAGTTGTAGCACTCCTTTTTTGCTACGCATATTCATAAACATATATATATATATATATATATATATATATGTGTATGTATTTTTGAGTTCAGATTTTAAAAAAATGTAATTTAATATATAAATATTTAATTAATACCTTATTATTTGATAATATGGAATTGGATGAAGGCTGTTTATGTATTCATTAATATAAAGAACAGTCAGAATGTTTAAAAACAACCAAAGCGGTACACTGATTTACTAAGCGACCTAGACCTAAGCCTGATTTTTATCTAGTTAACAGGGTTTTTAAAATACCACCTTTTTTACGGGAGGTATATGTTAGTAACTCTTTTTCTGTTTAGTCTCCGCAACCATCATAAGATATTACCAGAGAAAATGATATGATGAATGTGAAAATGAAGTATGGTCTTTTATAAATCTTGTAGATCATTCCTGAGACGTGTGATTAATTTAAATCCAACCAAAGAAGCTAAAGAACTAAAGAGACAAAGAACATCGGTATCCACGATCTAGTACTCAATTCTGTATAAAACCAACTGCCTTTACTAGGATTTAAACCTTAGTATCCTAAACTTTGAAATCAGCTGATTTGCGATGAACGAGTTCACGGCTAGAACAATCCGATTGGTTTTTTTTTTTTTTTGTACCTCCGAAATCACCGTTAAGGTATATCATCAGAGGATGAGATGAATGAATTGTAGCGTGTGTGAAAAATGCCATG
>JAAAKQ030475157.1:0-23064 GCA_010016005.3 Zanna intricata | reverse complement strand
TTGAATAATAAAATCAAATTTTATCAAAAAAAAGATTTTTTCTATGTTAGCCTACAAACTTTTCAGCCGTACTGTTACTTGTTTGCTCGGATTCCATGAATGCCTTACAGGTGATGTGAGATTCAATCTGCTATTTCTCAAATGACCAGACATAGCATTACAGTGAGCTTATACTATATCTCCAGCCATATAGGAAGTTCCAGCAATGAGCATGTAGATAATGCAGCAGAAAGGCCTGTTTACAGTCTATTTTTACAATTTGCATTATTGCTTCTAACAATCTTCTCTGTTTCCTGAAGAGGGTAGTTCATGATGACTGGCAAAGTGAATGCGATGCTACCATGAACAATAATCTTTGTCCGATTTAGAATAGTATACTATTCTAAATCACTTTGGTTCTCCTGTGGTACACTGTGGATCTCCTCATCCAGAAATAACCATCAGGAGGAATTTATTATTTGCCATTTATGAAAGGGCACACAAGGCCTACTCATAGATAGCTGATGTTGCAAATGGATGCACCCTCTTGTGCTCGCTGTGACTGCCAACTAACAATGCACCACATCCTTGTGGATTGTATCTATTATGTGGCAAGTTAATCTTAGACTAATATACGAACAATTTTAGGGGATAATGAAATGAAGTTATCTTATGTTTTACGGTTCCTAAAGGGCCATCCATTTATATTCAATTATTTAAATTACTGTGTTTAAACTGTTTATATCATTTACTTAAAGCAGATGGTATAAATATTTAAAATATTTATCATCTTAATTTTTATATATATTTTAATTGCTTTTAAAGATGGTATATTTCAATTATTTTTAAAGATGGCTTTGCTTTTAATTGTGAATTTTTAACATTTGGTTATTTAAAACAAATACATTGCATCCAAGCAATGATAACATAAAAGCGTTTTTGCATCCCTCTCAAAAAGTATGATTTTATTTTTCCAAAGATAATTGAATAAAATATAATATTGAGCTTCTTATTTTGCTTCTCAATAAAATTGGTTGTCTTGAATGAGTATTATTATTATTATTATACTGGAAAATCTTGTGTTATCAATAAAGATGTGCGGTCAGTAACTGATCTTTTAAAATTAAAGTTTTATTTCTTTAAGCATAACTTAACTGATATCTTTACTACATTGGAAGATTTTATAAATTATCAGAGAATTTTTTTGCAAAAGTGTAACTTGTGAAGCATTGATTGCCATATAATTACTCCAAGGTTGCTCAGCTATTACCTTGAAATGAAGCAGCAGTCACTGCAGTGGAAGAGACGTCCAGTTTTATCACAACCAAAGAAAACAAAGCAGGTTTGAAACAATATTGATAGTAAATATTGGATTTTTTTTTGGACTCTGATGTCATTATTCATAGAGATTGTCTCTCAGTGAGTCAGATTGTAAATGGCAATTTTATTGTGGTGTTCTGAAGTGGCTCATGTAGTACATCCAATGCAAACAGCTTGGCCATAGCAGTGACAAATCTTGGTTCCTATACTATGTCAGTTCACCTACTTAATGTTGCAGCAATCAGCCCACATCCTCCCTATGCACCAGTTCTATGTGACTTTTACCTGTTTCTAAAGATTAAATTGAAGGTTAAAGGACAATGTTTGAGACCATTGAAAATATTCAGGTGGAATCACTTAGCCGGCCTCTGTGGCGTGAGTGGTAGCAACTCAGCCTTTCATCCAGAGGTCCTGTGTTTGAATCCCAGTCAGGAAGGGCATTTTCACACATGCTACTAATCATTCATTTTCATCCTCTGATGTAATACCTAATGGTGGTTGCAGAGGTGAAAAAAAAAATAATAATAATCACTTGTTAAGAAGTGATTTCCAGAAAAGATTCACTTGTGGAAAAAATGGTGGTGGGACTGACCTTACCTTAGAGAATACAACTTCTTTATTAGGAGACTACTTTGAAGTGAATGGAAGCCAATAAGTTTTACAATTTGTTTATTTTGTGGAGGCTACTTTCAGGAGTTTTGAATAGCATTTTGAACTAAATAACAATTTATATGATGCTTCATCTCTGTTAATTCGATATTTATTTCTTATTTACTCTTGGTTTGATTTATTTTAATTGATTCTGTTAATTTGGAGGAAGAGTCTAAAAGCCAGAATAATTAAATGTAGAAGTTGTTGAAGTAGATTGTATTTCAATTTTCTGTTTCAATTTTATGTTATTTTTAGATAATATTAAGAAGTATATTTTTGAACTGATGGATAAACCTTTGGATATTCATACAGAAGATATGATGAAATATATTATGAAGTATTCATTAATTGTGGGATATATCATTAATTTTCATTCTCAACTGCAGCTTTGTATGGTAAGTTGATAGGTTTTTTCATTTTTATTTTGGTTTATGATAATTTTAAATTATTTAGAAAATTTTCAGTTTTTTAGTTTTTATTAGTGTACAGTATTTTGATGAAAATGATTGTAGATGACTGATATATTACCCAAGTCACTCCTGATAGTGGTATACCCAAGTTCTAGAATCCTATTGCATACATTTTAAGCAAGTTAGGAGTAAAGCATCTTCATTTAACCTTTTATATAACATTGCATATCAGTTTACTAAGTGTAGTTGGGTCATTCAGCCCAATGGATTGTAAATCTTTCTTTAGTGTTAACCAAAAAAGTATTGTATAAAAATTCTCCATTATTAGATTGCTTGTAATAAAGGTGTTTATGAATTTTTTTTTGATCTGATAAGTGCTTTATGAAAAAACTGAATTTTAATGCAAACATTATATACAGTCTATATTAGGCTATAATCTATATTACAGCCTAAATTTAATGCCTACTCATTATTCAAAGCTGGCATAAAAAGTGTAGAAGAATATTTTTTAGCTTAAATTTGTTTTTATACAGTCCACCAGTATTTTTCTGTGCAAATTTATACAAATTATTAATAAATGTAAATTTACTCAAAACTACTACCTTTTTTGAGATAATCCTTTCGCAAGTTCAGACTGAACTTATACTATATTAAATGAATGAATATTAAATACATCCATTCAGTATTCCTGATAGGGGAACCCTTCTACCTATTAGCCTCTTTTTTTTTTAATTAAAATGTTTCTACATATCTGAGAGGAATTTTTATATTTTTAAAGTTAAGTACCTATTTTTTCTTTTTATTTGGGTATAGATCTTTTTTTTACCTAATATATTAAAAAATTATGTGATAGCAGAAGGCATTGCAACTTTTCAAAATGAACAGGTACTAGTGTAAACATTTTTCAAATTAAAAAAAATAATAATTTTCTCTAATTACCAAATCTAATTTTAATCGGTTTTCAACACATTTTAATGGATTAAAGGAAATCCAAGTTGTTTCAGTTTTTGCCACATTTTTTTCATTATTACAAGATTTTGACCAAAAAAAAAACAAGATGAAGATATGTGCTCCTAACAAATAAAGGGAATAATATAATAAATATAAATCTGATTTAAGTGTAAACTGAAAATTATGAAGAAAAACACTCATATCTTATTAAAAAATAGTAATATTTACTAAAATTAAAAAGTTTGTAGAAAAACCTTTGTAAAAACTCTGCTATTTATAAAAAGTGGACCTGTCTGAATTCTTTAATGTAACAACTAAAGCATTTGTTATGTATCCTTACATTTCCCACTGAAAAGCACCAGGAATAACTAATATCACATCTTGTATGCATAACAGTGGAAGAATTTATGTAGAACTTAAGGCATAGCAACAGATGTGTTTAGAAAAAAGTTAATCTGTGAGAGAAATTAAACATTTAATTTTGACAAAATATACCATTCTTATTTCCTGTTACTTTCTTGTTAACACATCTAAACCCTTATTTTTTTTTTACAAATGTTGCAGGATGAGATTACTAATTTTAGTAGTTTGCTAATTAACTTGTATAAACAAGAGAAGCTCCCTCAGGACTACATTTTGAGTGTGTTGGAATGTATATGTGTACGCCATATTGAGTTAATGCAGAACTCCTCATTGGTTAATATATTTAAGCAGTCTCTACTGAATGAACAAGCACATATGAGTGTAAGACTTCAGGTACAGAAGATATTATAATTTGTTGATAATCTCTGTTATATTTTTTTCAATAGTGTCGTTCTAATTTATTTTACAACTTTTTTTTTTAAATAAATAATAAATTCTGTTGTACCTTATGTATGTTACTTCTTATTTATTCTTGTCATAGTTTTAGGATTAAACTTGAAATAAATAAATATTTTTAAGGAATTAACAAATAAGAAAATCTTCTGCTTGGTTAGGGAAATAAAAAATTACATTGTAGCAGCCTTTGATAAAGGTGAAATGGGAAATTGCTATGAATATCAAAACTGGGAAAAATACAAACTCTCTTTTAATGTCCTCTGATTGTTTTTTTTTTTTTTTATTTACATCATTTGTTTGATTTATTGCCATCTAGAATTCTCAGAATTAAATTCTCAATTTTACCAATAAAATTATGTAGTATTATTCATTTACTTCTAAACAGGTGTGGACATTCTGTTTTTTAGTAATAATGACTTATTTTTGTGCTTTAGATCATTATTTATACTCATAAATTCATTTATTCTCATTTTTCCTAATCCAATCTTCTTTTTATTAGATGCATATTTATTAAAAAAAATAATAATTTAAAAATTTAGAAGAAATACAACTGTCTTATCCAGTCACTAAGAGAAAAGAAAAAACTAAAACTCAAATTTTTTATTTGTTGATATAATTAAATTTAATGTACTTGTATAAAAATATAATTGTTTTGCAATAGTATAACTGCAATGGTCACATGGCATCTGTCAGGTGCCATTGTATCCTTGTTAACTAGTTATTATCGTGTATAAATTTCACTCTTTGTTTGTTAACCTTCCTAGAACTGAATTTTAAACAACTGGATAAGAGATTAATAATATAAATTATCTAGACATGGAGGAGGAAGTGTTTGGGTCCATTGGGTACCATGTGACTACTGTTGTTATTAACACATTGTCCGCTTCCAGTATTGTTCTTGCTATTATCGGTATTGGTTTGCGTGTTCACGTCGCATACATTGTAAACATTTTATTCAGAAATTAATAGACGTTTAATTCTAGTGTTATTTTAATTATAATTTTACATTTTAAAAACAACTCATTTCAGTCCATATTGTGATGAAGATTGTGACAAAATTCAGTGTTTATTGTTTAGCAATAATGAATTGACAAAGGTACAAGATGATAATCTCATCAGGTGATGTTAGCAACTGTAATGAGAAAGTTGGTATATTTGAAAAGATAAGTGATAGTGACACGGAACAAGATGTAAATGATGATGAAGATGAAAGTGAATATCAAAATGACAATCCCTTGTGTCTTTGTAAAGGCAAAAACACAAAATTGAATTGAAAATACCCCAAAAAAAAATGTACAAACTCCTCACCATAACATTTTATCTCATTTACCAGGGGTACAATCTAGTACTAAAAATAAAAATACAGTCTTCGACTTGCTGTTTCATAGATAGTGAAATCTAGACTCTATTATTGAAAATTTACTTATAAATGTAACCGAATTAAAGTAGAAAGAGAGAGACTGCCAATTTACTAACAAAATTGAAATAAAGGCATTGTTAGGGTTGCTGTATTTAGCAGTCTACTTTAAAGGTAGTAGGCTGAATGCAGAGGATTTATGGGCAAACAATGGAGTCAGTCCTGAAAGACTTTGACTAGTTAAATCTCTTCAGATTGCAAGCATTAAGATTTGGGGATTTACAAACAAAAATTGAAAGAAGAAAAATCAACAGGTTAGCACCAATAAGAAACATTTTTCAGAATTTTGTGAAAAATTGTCAAGCATGTTATCCAGGCGACTATTTGATTTTAGATGAATAATTAGAAAGATTTCTTGGAAGGTGTACTTTTAAGCAATACATTTCTAGCAAGCCAATAAATTATGCTATAAAAATTTACTGTCTAGCTGATGCTAGAATTTATTATGCTGTTAATTTAAATATATATGCCAGAAAACAGCCTGATAGATAGTATAATGCTTAAAAACATTGTTCATCTTACCTATGTATAGCTAACTCTGGATTGAATATTACCACTGATATCTAGTTTACAAGATAAAAAATTTTTGAAGAGAAAAATGACCTTTGTAGGTACGACTCTTAAAAATAAGAAACAAATTTCATCAGATTCATTACATGTAACACAAGAGCAGTGAACTTGTTAATTTTTGGCTTCAAAACATTTTTCACATTGATGTCCTACAACCTAAACTAAAGAAAAATGTAATTATAATTTCATCATGATGATAACATTGACCTTAACATCAGTGATAAGAGCAAACCAGAGATGGTTACATTTACAAACCTACAAAATATGGTGTAGACTTGGTAGATAAAACGAGTCCATCGTATAGTTGTGCTCGGAATACATAAAAGTGGCGGATAGCTTTTTACAGTCTACTAAATATTGCTAGAATCAACTTGCAAATAAGGCTTTGGATATTATTAACCCTAAGTACCAAAATATCCTTATTTGCAGTGACTCGTGCAGTGCTCTCCAAGTCTTAGAATAGTTTTAATCCAGACATCCTACCATTACCAAAATCTACAGTGCAATCGCTGAGTTGAACCATTCCAATACACAAGTGAGTTTCTGCTGGAACTTAGCCACGTGGGGATTCAAAGTTATAAAAGTGCAGATTCTGCTGCTAAAGATGCATATAGTCTACTCTCTTTTACTACCCATGTTACTACATTTGATTCTATTAACTGTGTAAAATTCACACTTTGCACAAAGTGGTAAGATGATTGGTTTGCCACAGTAGATAACAATTCTTGTCATATCAAAGATACTGTGCTGCCATTGGATTGCTCCCACAGGAAAATTCACTGAGAGGAAGTGGTCCTCTTCCAATTATGGATAGGACATACAAGAATCACTCATGGGTATCTGATGTCAGTGGAAAATCAAACACTATGCTTAAGATGTGACTGCCACTTAACTGTGTGCCACACCCTAGTGGATTGCGTATGTTATGTGGCCTTACATCATAAATTTAAATTGTTCAGCATCATCAATTAAATCCTGGGTAATGACAAGGAAGTTTTAAACCAGTTGTTATTTCTTCAACAGATCAGTTTGTTACGTAAAATTTGATGTAGTCTTTACTATTTTTGTATGTTTTCTTTAATGTTTCTATTATCCAAGAAGGTGATCTTTACACACCTCTCGGATGGGCTTTGTTGAATTTTGTTTGTTTATTTAAATTTTTTTTTTGTTTTTATCTTTCTTATTATTCTGACTGTGATTTTAATTGTAAGTTTTTTGTGTTATTTTTGTTATTAGTTGTAAGTTAGAGTTTTTTTTAAAATATTTTAAGTTTTTAGTATTTTTTTTATTTTTATTTTTTTTTAAATATATATATTTAAGAAAAATATAATATTAATATAATATTTTAAATATGTTATATTAGCTCTGATATTAGTTTAAAATTTTTTTTAGTTTTTTTATATGTAGATTTATTTATCTTTTTCCTTTTACTTATTTTATTCTGGGTGATGATAACGTGCATGTGTTTTCCCCTCAAAAATGGAAAAAAGAACTCACAAATTACATACAATTCTAACAATACAAATGATAACATTTTTTGTGGAGCCCAGCCACATTGTTAACGGCAAGTCATGTGAAAATGCTTATCTTCCAAAAAATTTGAAGAGGAAAGCATTAGATATTGGAGTGCCGAACAAAGATACCAATTAGAATGAAACTAATAATGACCCAGTAGGCCTGTAATAATGACGGTATGTTTTTCTCATACATTTGTGCATGAGAAAAGACAACAGGATGACACGAACCTTTTGTAGGAAATGCATAAAATTTTCATCTGCTTGAAACACAGTAAACGAATTTGTGAAAACTGTGTTTTAGAAACTATAGAAAATGTTAAAAACCATTAAATTTAGAGGAAATAAAAAAATAATCCAACCAAATATTTAGATTTAGGTAGTTTTGCATTTGTGATTTAAAATGATAAATTGAAATAGCTAGACTCTATGTTATAGTTATTTTAAATCTAAATGTTTTGTAATATTGATATATTAATTAATAAATTTCAATACATTAATAGAAACAGATTGTCTTAAAAATAATACATCAAATTCATTGGTAATCAATGGTGACACCTGATAGACACCACGTGCCCTTTCACATTGACAAAGGTAGGGTGACTACCGTATCATTAGAAAACAGTTTTTAAACATTTGTTCCAGGAATTTGATAATGAACATTAGGAAACTCCCAAAATGTAAATTGGTTTATAGCAATAATATAAATCTTTGATTTTCAATGTACTGTAAATATTTTGGAAAAAAAAGTAAAAAATGAAGACATTTAGTAAATTCCCTTTCTTTTATACCAAGGCTTTAAGGGCAGAGAACTAAAAAATAATGCTGAGTTATTTCATCATGATATGACCCTTGTTACTCTCAATATCCAATAGTTTTTAATTGAAAAACTTAACTTTCATGTCCCACCCTCCTTTTTTGTTTTGCTTTGTTTTTTTTTCTTTTATAATAAAGACAACAATAATAGGTTAATAACTAAACAGCTTTTGGAAAAGAAAAAAGAATTAAAATTTTTGATATTCTGAATAAATGAGTTTTCATAAATGTGAAATTCTTTTGCATTTTTACTTCTTCAGTGAATTGAAGAAAAATTGCAATGTTCAATGAAATATATGGTGATGCTGCATTGTCAGTTATGTATGCTCTAATTTGATTTTGGCCATATAATCAGCTATCTCTATGGTGAAATCACTAATGCACAACACGGTCCATTAAAGCATATATTTATTTTATATATATATATTTTTTTTTTCTTAACTGAAAGTACATGAGAACAGAAAAGAATAAAGTTGTGCCTTTTACATAAAAATAGATTTACAACAAAAAGAGATGTTTTAATTAGGCTAGGAGAAAAAAAATAATTTTACCTGATTGTGTCTGAAATGCTATCTATAATTTTTTAGTAGAAAATTTTAATGCATATTGTAATTGTTGTATATGTATTTTTTCTTAGTAAATGTTTTGGAACAAAGAAAAGTATAAAAGTTCGGTGTCTAATTTCTATTTACTGATATCCCTTGATAATTCCATGCTTTAAGGATAACCATACACATACATCATTTCAAAAAAACTTTATTTTATATTTCTGTATGTAGTATTGTAATATTACAAAAAATGTCAGGCCAAATTGTTTGTCTACAGAGTAATATTCATAGATATCATTAAAGTGTATTAGCAATAACTACATTATAAATTAAATTACACATTTTATTATTTTCTAGTCATTTATATAAAAGTAATTTTTAATATTTCTTTCTAGTTTTGCTATTTTCTTTTAATATTTAGAAGGTATCATTTACTGTTACTGATGTTTTGTAGGTTTTGAAGATATTTACAAAATTGTTGAATGAAGAAGAGGAAGAGATGTGTCACTTAATCAGTGAAAATGGTAATTTTATAAAATTATATTTATATTTAATTAAATGTTGAAATTTCAGCTTTATGGTTTTTATTTGGTCTTGAATTATTAGAAATAAAGAAAACCCAAATTAAGGTAATATTATTATGTTACTTTCTTTGGCTTGTTTTATATTATTATATTACTTTTTATATATTATTTTGAAAGTTTGTCATTATATTTAATGATTATATTAACATACCATTTAAATTATATATAGGGTTTCAAAAAAGAATTTCAATATTTCTGTTTTGGTAACTTTTTAGATAGTAGAATTAGGGAAGATTTATTTTTATAAAAGTACTTTGTACAATTTTTTATCTGTAAGTTCATATGTGTGCACCATTTGAAGCATGGCAGATGTCAAAATGAAAATCTTTTTTATCCATGGTTCTGCATCATTTTTTGCCTCATTATGCCAAAAACGTTCCTTGTCATTTATGTTTTACAAGTGATCTAAATCATGAATTTTCAAAAAATAAATAGTATTTTTTATGGTCTCAGAAAAAAAATCCAATATACTTGATGGTCAGGAAGTAGGCCCTCTGTCAATCCTTAAATTAGGAAAACTGCAAATTTTTAACCTGCAAGCTAAAATGTTTGTTTCACCATCCTACATCCTATGTTTGAACACAAATTGACTGGATTCATGATTTTGCTGAAAAGCAAACGATTGAAATATGCCTTCATAGATGAAAACAATAATGAGTTTCTTTTCCAAGTAAAATTGCCCTGTAAAATATGTGTAAATGAAAAATTAGACTATATTGTATTTTTTGGAGAATCTTTGACAATTACAGGTTCTCTTTCTTGTATCTCTAATTTCCAAATTGTGCAATTATATCAATTCAAGCAACCACTGATGTAAAAACTCACTTGATTTGTGGAAATAATTTGTTATAAGTTATTTTTATTATGAATGTATTTAAAAACAACTATCTTAAACAATTATTCAGTTTAATGTTGATTATTCAGTCTTTGAAGTTGGTAAGCGTATAACCATAATCTCTTCTATAACCTACTCTACAGCAGATTTAGGATTACTTAACTTCAAACAATGATCTGTTTATTTCTTTGAGCTTCTAATGTAACATTACTTTATTATTTTCTACAAACTTTTCTAAAGGATAGACTTATAGGAGATTAACCCTTTTCTACTCTTTGCAATTACTCATTACTTACTTTTACTTGTGTAATTATTAACCAAAAGCATTATATAACTGTATGGTTATATGTTGGGCTTCTCCTAAGTTTGCCTAAACTTAATTTAACTTAATATATTTTACTTCTGCAAATTATAAGATATAATGCTCATTTTCTTGTAAAGATATCATGCTGCTATCAAACCAGCTAAGTGCCCCAATACAACAGCTGACTAGGATTTGTTTGAGTTACTTTGGGTGGTTTTTTTTATTAATTATGAAAGGTTTTAATGTGAAAACAAGAGCTAACTCTTGATAATGCAGTTCAAGTTGGACAATTTCATATGAAGAATGTTTATAGAGTTGATTTTAAATAAAAAGAATATATTGTTAGGTAGTAATACATTAACTAACTTATGTGACCACTGCTCATTGACTTTTTTTACATTAGATGGAAAAAAGCTTGTAGTATTTTTAATAAATTTTTCTTTAACTTTGAAGTGTAGCATTATTGGATGTTAAGAAATAAAATATATTTATTACCTCTGCTTTTTAAATTGTCCTATGGAAATGTAGGAATTATTTAACATCTTAGAGTATTGTGAAATTTACCACAGAATTTGAAGTTCAATTTTTTTGATTGAACTGAACACCTAAATTCATTGAAGTTGAGCCAATAGCAGATTCATTGTAAATAATTAAGTTTATTTTTCATAAAAAAAAAAAAAAAAAAAAACTAAAAAATTACGTACAATTAATACTGTTGGTGTCTAACTAAGTATTTACAAAGCTACTGTGCACAATATTCTACTTTTTGTTAAGCGATGACAAAATCTTCCTTCAGAAAAGATTATTAAGGTTAAAATGGAAGAAAGGTGATCATCTTCCATTAGAATCAAAAAACAATAATACCCTAAAGAAATTATCTTGCAAATATTTAGTAACAGTAATTCTAGTATTCAGAAACTGAACCATTTTTATTAAAAATTTGTAAAATTGGACATATATTACTTAGGTAATTTATGAAAGTTAGAGATAGTATCAGTGAGTCCAACCTTCCAATTTAATCCTGTAAGCTTATTACTGGTTTTTCATTCTTTTGAAACTGTGATTACTATCTAAGGTTTTTTGTATTAATCTTAACAATGTCTATTTTCTTGTGATTATTAAATTTAGATCTATAAAAATCTCTTTTTTATTAAAATTTACAATTAAGAAATTTGTATTTGTTTTTTTTTTCTATTTATTGGTTAATGCAAGACCAGGATAGCAAATCATAGTACTGAGGTGTCAGATGAGTATAATATTACTGAAGTGGAAGAGCTACATGACTGTATAGATATATAGATTAATTGCAATTAATACCATTAGCCTTGATTATAAAAACTAGTGGTCTTCATTGTTATAATTGGATCATTTTTTTACAGTTTGGTTACACTTATTACATTTTTAACCCGGTTAGGCAATTCAAAATTTCTTATTTTTCAATAATTGATTACCTTAATTGCTAATTTACATTTTGCATTAGGGCTGTAGGAATAAATATTAATTTGTGTAAGGGGGTTTTAAAGCACACGTTACTTTACTAGTAGAATTTAATGCTATCTTCAACCCAAATTTATTCATTTTAACACTTTTTCTTTGTGTTCATATTGCTTATTTAACATTAATCACCTTTAATTGCTCTTTAAGGTTATGTTTTACTTCAGGGAGTTATATTATTATGATTATTTGTTAATATTTTTAAACATAAGTATGATAAGATTTTTGTAATTCTATTTGCCATGAACCTTACCTAAATCAGTAGCTCTTGCATACACATGTATGGAAAGATTGAATATTTATTATAAATTTAATTAAAATTAACAATATAATATTAACATTTCCAGCATTATAGTATTACAAAAAAAAAATACATTCTATTAAACCCCGATTTTAATTCAACTTATCATTTATTTATATATAAGGGATTTAAAATGTACTGCACCCTGGAACATAGTCAAGAAGAACAAAAAGTCACCTTATGTGACAGGTTATCCCATCTTGTAGCTTCATTCTATTACTAACATTCCAAAACTTGTTGACCCATTCCATTTTCTGACAGTTGCTACTGTTTTGGAGTTGAGTGCATTGGCAATGTACACTTGTCTAAAACTATGTGCAATGATTGAATTTTTAACAGCGGAAAAAGTGAATACTAGTGACATGAACATTGGGGTATGTATATTAGAAACTAGTAAAGGGAATATTGAGGAACAACAGATATTTGACTGATGAGAAGCACTAAGAGGAGATGGATGAAAAATTCAAAAGGAAAATCACATCATGCAACACTGCATTGCCAACCAGATAAGCATATCAAGAGTAGGATCATTGTACAACTAGCTATCGTAAAATTTGTTCACAGTGGGTGCCATTCAAACTCACATAAAACAACAATCATTGAAAGGAGAGTTGTGAAAAGTCCTGAAACATTATTGTGAGGAGGGAACTTGGGTGCATCATTATGACTTTGAAGAAAAACAGCAGAACATGGAATACTGGCATTAAGGTTCACTACAATTAGAAAAATTGAAAAACTACTCTCAAAAAAAAATCCCTTGACAGTGTTCTGGGATTCCAAGCATGTACATGATGGACTATTCAGTAGCTGGGTTGACTATAAATTCTCTGGGAATACATAACCATTAAAACACCTTAGGAAGTGTGTATGTCAAGCTTAAAATTCCACAAAGCTGATAATTTTCCTACACTATAATGCTCACCTGCAGCTGCTGAGTCTTTTATGAAGTTAAAATTTGGAACTATTCCACACACACCAGATTTGGCATTTGCCATTTTTACCTTTTTTCACAAATAAAGAGGGATGTTAAGAGTATTCATTTCACCATAGATGATGATGATCAGGAGGACGTAGTGAGGTCATGGATCAATGATGGAACATGTTTCATTGATATAACAAGAAAACGACTTCACCATTGGGAGAAATGTGTAAATGATGACTAACTGTTTGTATCAGTTGTTACCAACTTCTCTCCTATTTTAATTAGTGGCATGTATATACCACCTCAACAACATGCTGATGAATAGTTTTTATGATGTTGATGAAGATGAAGTAATGTCTACATGTCACAGCCTTAGTTCTGTGTTTTTATTGGTAGCTTCAATTTACCCAAAGCTTATTGTACTGCACTTATACTTACTCCTACATTTGGTAGATTGTGGGTCATCATAGATTGGCTTCTTTTGAGGTACCTCAAATTAATAAATCACATAATGCATGTAACGTTACCCTTGATTTGGTATTCAGCTCCAATTCTTCTATTTGTACTTTATCTACACTGGATCCTGTTCTTCCTGGAGAACCTGCTCACCCTGTGATATACTTTGACCTTTTGCTCTCCAAACCACAGTCTAATGTTTAGCTTGCTGTACCTGATTTTCGTTATTGTAATGTCGACAAGATCTTCACCATACTGCATTATCAGCTTGTTCCTGTTTTGTTCTAGAATATTTCAATTGTTGAATCAATTTTGCACAGCACTATGCTTGAGTACACTGCTATGAAGAAAACCTGAAAACCTTGATTTCCTTCTAGTTTATCTACTGAACTTGAACATTTGGTGGTTGAGAAGAAAATCACCCATAAAAAATTAAAACCTTATCTGATCCCATTCATTGCTTTGAATTTCATCTGCTGTAATCATTGTAAAGGGAGTTGAGCTCTAAATGTTATGCTGATTACATCTTCCATATCAGTAGTACTATCTCTGAATATCTGATATTTCTGGAATTTTTTTAATAGCACAAATGATTCCTTAGTTCTATTGCAACTTATTTACTCAACAGCCTCAAGTCTTCCCCTGCTTAAATCTGCAATCTTTTTGCTCCTCTACATACACATTGAACAATCCTTCCACTCCTCATTACTTGTTTCAATCTTCTTTAAATCTCTAGATGTGTACTAGATGAGACTGATGTTGAGTGTAACTGTTCTCCCGCTAGCCATATAAGGGATCAGAGCCTGATAAAATACCTTTGCTGGTTTTCAAGCACTGCATTAAGCTACTTACACCTCAACTCATAGTAGTTTTTAATAGACTTTAGAATTTGGAATCCTTCTAGATAAACCCAAGACCAGTTTTGTGGTTCCTATACATATGTCTTCTAAGGTTGCTGTTGTATGGAACTACCTTACCCATAGTCATCCAGCCAGTCTTGGGTAAAGTTTTTGAGTCCCTTGAGCTTGATTACACTGGGAAAATATGAAGTTTGCATTGGGAAAATATGAAGCAAGAACAACATGCTTTTACTTATCCATCACTACTAATCTTGTTCTTTATGAACATTACATTCATTCCTCTTTTAGAGAAGGTAATTGGTTTGGTTGACATTTCTTCCGCCACCACCATATTCAGTCACACTAAAGCATAAAACCAAATGTCTGTGCCTCAAACAGCTTCTGTACCTAAAAACAGTTAAGCGACCAAAACCAATTGCTGCTGGAGCTAACCTAATTAGCGTGGACGGACAAGCGTGCGCACAAAACCACTCGCTTTCGTGTCCCACCATACACTTGTCATACATTAGCTAAATTGGGTAGGCGCACCCCGTCTAAAAATAAATATATGTCTTTGTCAATATAATAAAATAAAACGATCGGTCAATTAAAAATAAAAGGACAGCAATTCGTTGCCACGCCTATGTCGCTGCATGCCAAAAAGTACCAACTTCCAAAAAGTCGGAAAGCAAACGCAGCTATGACATCCTGAGAATAATCTGCCAAGCGGCTCTCTTATGACAGGCAAGAGATGGAAAATTATATCTGTGTCTAGTTGGTCAATTGGTCATTTCTCGGTGCCGTACGCAATGACATTCGAGAAACCACTCGGTTTATATCTTCGCGATCCACAGCCCGTACGCCAGGGAATGGTACTACACCCGCCCTGACGCCGACATCCGCTTCACCCTCCAGAGCATCTGGAAACAGAGTATCAAAGAACCTCCGGCTAGTCGCCACAAGTGTTAATGTGTGGTCACGACTACCAAACCTGCAACGAACACTGGACAGGACGTGCAATGGCTTTGGCCGGTAACATGTTTTTGCGAGTTGCCAGGGATTTCTCTGCAGCCTTCGCACGGAGTCTTGCCAAGCTTTGAGTTTGGCTTCCTTGATGGCCTGAACATATTCATTACGGGCATGCCGGTAGATCCGCAGTTAGTCAGCGCGCACGTCATCGATGATTGTCCCCGAGAGGGGACGCCGCTAATACCTTCTATGCGATTTCGGGCTCTTCTACCCTCGTTGCCGTTGAAAAATCATACACCAATATTTCCGGCCTCCACTCGGTCAGCAACTGAGCCTTCAACTCCTTCTTTAGATATATCCGCTTCCAGCAGCCTTTTCGCCTGCTGCTTACCTCCAGGATTACGCCGTTTTCCCTTGTTTTGGTGACCCGGGAGATCTTGAACCTTTCTCACGAGTCCAGGACCTTTTTCAGGGTTAGATCCGTCTTTTCAGACGAAGTCCCCGGATCAGGTGTTACCGGGACCACCTTAACAGTGGCCCGTTTAATTTCGTTAGCCTGCGCCGGGACCGGCAGCGGTGGACTAATCCGCTTCGGCCAAGGCATGGCTACTGCTGCGGCAAGGAGACAGGCTTTTTGACCTTCTTCTATACCCTTTTTAATGGTATTTGGATCTCGCTAAGGACCCACCCCATTTCCGGTTTGATGTCCTTGACTCCTGCCACCATCTGGTACACCTTGCCAGAGAGTCGCGATACGACTTTATCCAAAGTAAGATTGGGGCCCTGAAGGTTTTCATTGTTAAGCGCCAGCTCAGATACCATCAAATCACATTCAGACAAATAGGAGTGACCATCTGCCGAAACTCCGCTGAAATACGCGATTCTATTTTTGAGGAGAGCTTAGTCGATGCAGACCTCATCTCCTCAATACGCTCCAGCTTTTCGGCCCCAGAGCTGGTCACCTTCACAGGCGACTTCGCCCTAGTAGCCTCCATAACCGGAGCGACCGCCACACAGCCGCTTCCTGCTGATTTCGGCTTCGGGAGTTGCTACCCTTCGGTCTTGGCGCCTCCCTCAAAGACGGGCTCTCTCCGACTTTGAGGGGATCTGCGCGGGCTTTCCCCCCGCAGATCTAGCAGAAGACTTCCCTACTCGGCTCGAAACCGAGGTTTTCGTCGGATTTTCAGTGCAATTCGCAACACTACAGGGTATCGCTCCTGCAGGAGTACCCAAGACCTCATCAATGGAGGACCGGAGCCTCGGCGGAGACCGACTAAAGACCTCCTCGCCTTGAAGGGGTCACCGTTTACCAGGTCCTTAGCCAAACCGACCAAGTCCTTCAGGCAATCTCCTCCGGATTGCTCCATCGCACTAAAATAAATGAAACACCGACTGCAGCGCCAGGCACTATGCCCACAGTCTGAATGAAACTACTAAACCTAACACAAGACAAGGTGATCGTCCTCGATTTTAGTTTCGAGCAATCCTGTCTGTTCTCCCGCAGCCCTGCTCGAGACAGTCAAGAGCTAAACGCTCCTAGAGCAGACCACCGGTGAGGTCTGGCAAAAATCGCTTTTCGAACCTGCCAGAGGATCTCAAATACTGACCTCACCAACTTACAAAGCTGGGGATATGCTTTATTACAAAGGAAACATTCTTGTTTAGCCGATGTTGGCCCTATGGCAACACACTACGCTACTGTTTCAATGTCAATCTACACAGCAATGCAGGTTGACTAATTGCCACCGATCGTTGTACAGCTCCGACGATGTGTACATAGAAACACTGTCTTGCAGAAGCAAAATTAACAATCGCTACCGGTAGCATAAAACGCAAGTACAGCACGGGGCCAGAGGCCGAGAAGCGATCATTACCTCAAAGAAGGTAAGCAGGTTGATATTGTTTACATTGACTTCTCTAGGCATTTGGCATAGTTAGCCATGCACATCTCTGCTAAGTTAAAGGCTTATAGAATTTTGTGTAGTCTTCTTTGGTGGTTTCACTCCTATCTTGCTGACCGAACATTCATGGTAAATTTCTAGGTGCTTCTTTGCATATTCTTGTTGAAACATCCAGAATTCCTCAAGGCTCTCACATGCGACCCTTCTTATTTACCATTTTTTTTACTGATATTGTGGACTGCATCAGTCTGCCTGTTGTTTGCTGACAACATCAAAATCTATACTTCTGTTTTCTCTGTTGATGGTTGCTATCAGCTCCACTACTCTTACTGAAATTGATGAATGGTATGCACTGAATTGTGTGAGAGTTAATGCTGGCAAATGCAGTGTGGTCATTTTTCGTTGCTCTTTGTGCCCTTCTATTAGACTACACTCCTGTTGGATCTACATTAAAGTGTAAATCATCCATCCATGACTTGAGGATTATCTTTCACACAATCTCAACTCCGTAGATCACATCGATGTTATTACTAGCAAGGCTGTTCAAGCTCTGTCCCTTCTCATCAGAACACCCAAAATAGGTCTTGAGTGTGGAAGCTGTGCGGATTGTTTGTGCTGCTCATGTCAGATCAGTTCTGGAGTTAGGGATTGTCGCTTGGTCACCTCATCACCTTGAACATATCCACCATCTCCAGAGGCTGCAGGACAGATTTTTTCCTGTTGTTGGGGGTGGTCTGCCATTGTATGCAGTGGAGGAGGTCTTGGGGTTAGAATCACTGCTTACAAGAAGATTGATTTAAATACTAGATCTTGGATATCTGTGTTCTTTGGTGGTTGGGCTTCAATTAATCACACTTCTCAGGAGTGGTTGACCTGAGACTGTACAAGACTACACTTCATTCACCATACACATCATCCTTTGAAGTAATACCTTGCAGGGGTTTTGGAGGCTAAACAGAAAAAGAGAGAGGAGACGATGATTGCATAATCTTGTATATTTCTGTAAAGTTGTTGTCGGAAAAGTGAACTATCCTAAACTACTTAAACTGCTTGATTTCAAAATTTCGTGCCGGACTCGATCATCACACTGTTCAGCTGTCATGTGTGTTCTACCACACATGACAAGTGCTCAGATTCCACTGTACAATCAACTCAATTTACTCATTCTTACTGTAATTCCAGTGTAATTGAGATATTATTTATTATATATCTTTAATTAATGGAAGGATAGTTTTTTCCCTGTTTACATTTGAACAGAAGTTAATTCTGTAACAAATAACATTAAGATGTTCTTTTACATTTGTCTGATCATTCTTTTTCAGGAAATGTCCAAAAAAAATTAAAAGTCATGGAAGACAAGCGTGGTGAAAAAGTTATTGAAACAATAGAGGAGTTTATACCTTTATTTTTGAAATTGTATCCTCATCATAACATCAGTTTAAGGCAGGCTGTGGCAAAGCTGATTATAACTATTTTGGAATATGGTATGATGCCCGTTAAGGTATGTATTCGTATTACATACTTTTCATTTTATGTATGCAAAACTAAATGCACCTCTTTCACTTCTATTGTTATGTGGAAATGGTTTATGAAACATGTTTAAATATCTTACTGCTACGTTCAAAAACTTTCTTTTGTAGAATATTTTTCAGAGTAGTTTTCAAGTCTTCTCAATGTGTTTCAAGTTTTCATTCTGTTAACATATTTACTGCTAAAATGATTTTAGTGTATGTATTCTCTAAGCTGATTTTTTTCTTCATTTTTATTTATCTAAGAAATGCTTATATCAGCAAGTTTAACATATGGTTTATAAAATTATTTGTTAAAATTTAATTTTTAGTATCAGTTTTTTTTGTGAGGGTAAGTTTAAGCTATGGTTGTATTATATATATATATATATATATATATTTTTTTTTAATTTTGTGATTTATTACATGGTAAATGTTTCAAATAAGGTTTAAGTCAGAAATTTTATCATTTAATATATGAGATTAATGTTAATTCTGTTTTCTGAAGATAGTCATTGTAAGGCCTATGTTAAATTACATAACCTAGCACTTTAAGCATTAATATGGACCAGTTTCAGGCTGTTCAAAATAGCAACCAATTAGCAAACAGCAGCTGCAAAGCATTTGCAATATTAACAGTACTTATCAATTAGTACTAGTGAGTATTAATAACTTGTAGGTAAGTAGAAAGCATGGACCATTAAATTGTTGCAAAAGGAATCAACAAAGTCATTGCAAAGGAAGTTAATAAGAGATGATATCGTAGAAAACATTACAGACTCCATTATGGTCAATCCACCTCAGTAAACAGCACCAATGTTATACACGCCAATCATAATTTATTTAAAAGCTATATATGTGTTGTTGGAATTGGTGGTGGAGAAGACAGAATACAATGTACCAATAGTAAATAATAAACAGCTAAGACTGCTGACAAAGAGAGCCACAAGAAAATAATTCAAGTGATTTGAGAAAATAACCTTAGACTCTTTTTTTTTTTAGCCTGCGGAATCACCGTAAAGTATTACTTCAGAGGATGATATGTATGAAGTGTAGTCTTGTACAGTTTTAGATCGACTATTCCTGAGATATGTGGTTAATTGAAACCCAAAAACCAAAGAACACAGTACTCATGATCAATTCAAATCTGTGTAAAAGTAACTGGCTTTACTAGGATTTGAGCCTTCGAACTCTTTGAAATCAGTGCTGATTTGTGATTACGAGATCACCACTACACCAACTCACTGGGTTGAGAAAATAACCTAACAGAACATACCTTCACATGATGTTATGAGAGGCCTTTTCAGGTCATATTAAAGAATTTTCACCATTTGATCCTACTTACTGTTATAAGGAAGAAATTGAAAGTCAGGAGCATAAAGTTCAGAGTATCGTTAATGCTTGCCACTGAGTAACAGAAGAGCTTTGGGCACTTTTTTTGAACCTGGAACCTAAGGATGATAATAATAGGGAAGTGTTTGGAGTATAGTACTGTTCTGTTAGTTTTGAAACCCCAAAGGGAGCTCCAGGATTAGAACAGTGTATGAGGTGTCAGCATTATTGTCACACTAGAAATAACTGCATGAGACCATATAGTTGAAGTGTGAAGTAAAAAGTGCAGAAGGACACAGGACCACTGACTGCCAGAAGACTGATAGAAATACTTAAGCAATTTATGCTTTATGCTACTATCACTTATCACCCTATCATCCTGTAAACTGTAAAGGTTACAGGGCTTATCAAGAGATCCTAGAAAGAGAAGAGAAAAAGTGGATAAGTTATGCTCTGATGAACACTCTTATGAGATCCTAGGGTCAGAGAGTCAATCCTTCAATGTAGACTGTGGTGATGTCCTGTCTTTAGGAAGAGGACCATAAAAATCTTAATAATAGTAACCATGACACTCAATTAACTTTTTAATCCTCTTCCCTGAATCTTCACTGAATCAGTAATGGAAAACAATTAGAGTACAATTTCACTAGATAAATTTGAGAAGCTAACGAGTAGCACTAAATGCTTGATTTAACAGATTGGGAAACTGCTGGCGCTGTTAAAGGTAATTTCTAAAATCTGTTGATAAGAGATTATCCAAAATTAGTAATATGGAATATCAATGGTGTAATGAACTGAAGGGAAGAGTTGGAAATGCTGATCTATCGCGTACTACTAGATGTTATTCTTATCTCAGAAGCTCATTTTATGACAGAAACTACTTGAACAATATAGAGGCTTTTCAGTATACACAGTCCATCATCCAGATGGCAGGCAAATGGGAGACTGCAATTGTGGTGAAATGAACTATGGTATAGTCAATTCCTTCCTCCATTCAGCACTGTCCACATTCTGGCAACCTCAGCTGAGATTTTGAACTAGTTGGGGCCTGTTAGACTGTCAGCTATCTACTGTCCCCCTTGTCACACAGTGAATAGTAATATATTTTATGGATACTTTTGCTCTTTTCAAAGGTGATTCATGGCAGGAGATGACTGGAATAAGAAGAAAGTATTCTGGGGTTCATAGCTTAACTACTCATGGAAGTAAAGGGTCCTAAAGGTGTATCAAAGAGAGCAACTAAAGAGCATCTCTGGGCTTCAACTAACCTATTGATCTTCAGATCCAATGAAAATTCCTGACTGAATTTTTGCATGAACTCATGATCACCTTTTTTATAGTAATGTGAAGAAAAGCTGTGATTCTACATTGGATTATTTGCCTGTACTTCTGACATTTAGTATAATGATTGTGAAAGAAAAAAGGGATCCCTATTCGTTTACAACAATAGAATGGACTGGGAGTCATATCATAGTTGGATTGAGGAGAAGCTACCTTTTTATGTATGCTACAGATATGATAAGGATGTTGCTACAAGGTGCTTAATCACTGTCATGCAGGAGGCAGCATGGCACTCCATTCATTGGAGGTAAACGGAATAAGACAAGACACAAATTATTCCTGGAAGATAGACTTACTTAGATCAAAGAGAAGTTTTAGAAAGAGATGGTTACAGTTCAGGAGGCCTGAGCAAAGTGCATCAATGAATAGGACAGCCTGCAGATTAAAGGTATGGATAAATATATATAGAAATTAATCATTTAAAGAATATATTAAATTTCTCTCCCCTAACGAGAGAAGGTGAGAAAAGAAGCCAAAAGGCCAATATCACTCGCCTTGGTAAGGTGTTCCACATGAGATGCAAGGAGGTATCAAAGAAAAGATTAGTTACTTTTTAAATAACCCAGTTCCTTTGTCTCCTTTTGAGACCCTTCTTAATGATGGAGATAATATAAAAAGTGAAAAGGATTGAGAATATAAATGACTCAAGGGTTTGACTGCAATATCTATAGAATGATATCTGCATTATCTATCTAGAGCTACTTCTTACGTACAGCAACTATTTAATACAATCCTTAGGACAACTCACTATCCATCAGAATGTAAAGTATCGCAGATAATGATGGTTTTGAAACCAAGCAAACCTATGCAGGAATATCTTCATATAGGTCTAAAAGCCTACTACTAATTTTATCTAAAATGTTTGAGATGTTCCTGCATAGACTGTGGGCAGTGTTAGAAACCAAAGGTGTGATATTTGACCATCAATTAGGTTTTAGAGGGTGGTCATTCAACAGTGGAACAAATCCATACAGTCATTAGTGTTATTGTCAAGTGTTTAGAAGAATTGTCAGCCTTTTTGGATATCCATCCCAACCCCCGTGGGGGAAGACACCCACCAAGTGACGATTCCGGCCGCCACACCGCCCCTCCCGTTCCTAGTCCAGAAGAGCTTTACCGGGAGTCGTCTGAAAGACCTTTGTACTGATTACATATCTCAGTCATCAGCCAGGCCTCGGTCGGGATGGCCCCCGATGCAAATGCCATGGTCGACATTTAGCATCAGGGTGTTAATATCTCTGCAGCAATCGCCCTCGCCGTAGGCTTAGGTCGACCTACACGTA
>JAAAKQ030475146.1:0-23066 GCA_010016005.3 Zanna intricata | reverse complement strand
ATCTCATTATACAAGTTTATTATTCATAAGTTTAATTACGATACAAGAAAATTATACTACTCAAGATTATACTATGTCATACTGTTATGCCTTCAACGTCATTAACGCATATACTGCAATTTATGATAATAAATAATCGTTTAACTAAGAAATAATACTTATTCGTTTAAACGACTACATCACATAAACTACTATACATAATGGTCCTCCGTGCATACAGAAAACGTCTATCTACAGCTGTTCTACAACTTTACATATGTGTTGGTGTTATATTACACATTGAAGCAATTACAAACTCTTTACATACGGTCCGATCGCTACAACACCACCTCTTCCGTTCCTAGCCATGATGGGCTTTATCAGAAGGCTTTTCCTCTTACAAACCTTCTAAATCTGATAACACATTAGTCATCATGCCTGGGTTGACATTTCCAGCGGTGTGTTTTAGCTCATCTTTGCTATCGCTTTGGTTGTCGGTTTCTTCTAAAACATTTTAAACTTGTAGCCTTTTTAACTATGTAACAGTTTCGTGGAAGCGCAATCCCCGTAATTAACTAACATCGAAGGTTACAAAATATTCATTTATCAAATAAATTTCAAACTAGACTGCACTATCAAATAAATATGGTATATTAATTCATTTGAATCTACTTTAAACATCTAAAAAATTCTTTCTTCATACCTCTTAAATAATTGTGGATCGCAAAAACGACAGTTTTGATTATAAATACCCTAATTCAATCTTCAGTTCATAAAAGACAACCTTAGTTGGCAACCATAAAAGTTAACCTCAGTTCATAAAAGCCAATTAAGAAATTTTACAAGGAAATAAATTGATCAGTTTTTTTTAAATTTATTAACACATTGTAATTATTTTTGAATTATATAATAACATTAATATTAATATAATTATCGATGTACAACTTGTGTTGAATGTATATATATATATATATATATATGAACTTATATAGTACTAACATAATAATTATAACTCCATTGAATTTTATTCACCTTTTAACTTGTAAATAAATATGTGCTCATATAATCTTCATTAACTTTTGAATTGTAAATTATTTTTTTTATTTATTATCAACAAGTAACTTATTTTAATATTATATCATATATTTATAATAAGTAATGTAGACTTTAAACTATTACTATATTTTATTTTACAATTAATTTTTTATTTTGTTCTGTTGCTCTGATTAATATTTTAATTCGGTTTCCCTTGATCCATCCAGGCGAATCCCAGGATATTTTCTTTTTTTATATTTTATAGAGTAGCAAATGAACCGTTTTCTGAAACGATCTATTTAAAACATTATTATTATTATTATTTACCTTTCTAAATAAAAAAAAAAAATAAAAAACACTTTATTTTGTAGCTTTTTTTGTTTTTTTTTTTTTGGGGGGGAATTTTAAGCATTTTACAAATATTTCCAATATCTAGTAATGATGATAACGAAAATTCGCATCTAATTTTAGTTTTTTTGTTGTTTATAATATAAAATTCTGAAACAGTTTACGAATTATTGTCGCCTATTGTAAATTATAAATCTCCTTTATTATCTGTTAATACACTTGCTTTCTGCCAATTAGCCAGAGATTTTGGATTAATTGCTTTGCCAACTAGTTTAATGAAAAATTAACGATGTATTATTATTTAAGTAATTAACTGAGCTCATATTTCATTATCTGCATTTTTTTTTGTCTTTTCTGTAACTGAAGTCAATCTGAAATAAATTCTTTTGTTACATATTATTTTTCTTCATGTTCTGTGTAGTGTTTGTCTATTAGTTAAAAAATTAAGTGGTTTTTTTTTTGGAGGGGCAAATTTCGAAAAAAGATCCCTATAACTTCAATTGACTTAATTCTGTGGAAGAAATAAGAAATGAAGTAATATAACTCCTCAGAAATTATTTTAAAACAAAAAGTGACCAAAGGTACCAAACCTCGGCAAGCATGTAGGAAAGGAATCAAACAATATTCTACAACAGTAAGGAAGACACCCACCTTTTGATGATTCCGGTCGCCATACCCCTCCCCCTCGTTGCAAGCCTTGATGGGCTTTAACGACAGTTGTCTTCTTTGACCTCAAACTGATTTCATATTTCAGTCACCAGCCTGGCCTCTGTTGGATGCGTATATCGACCAGTAGAAGAATCGTTTCACCTAACTTTCAAAGAGTCAAGACCATGCTCTTCAATTTTTCGCATACGTCTTGGGGAAAGAAGGCCATTCTTTTTAGAAGTATACCGCATGCTACGTTCCGCAGCCAGTATGTCAATGGGTTTAGCGCCGGCGATTACCGAGACTGCCTCTCGCGAGGCAGTTCTGTAACATCTGACTACTGTTACAGAAGGAGACGCTGAACTCGCAATAAAATATTCCTATAACTTTGAAACCGCAAACCATAAGCCAGACGGGCGCAGTGTACAACATTATAGCCTCACGGACATCTTTGTAATGAGAAAAAAGAGGCAGGGACTCAGGGAAAAAGACGGTTAGAGAAAGCGCGTCAGAAACACCAAGAAAGAAAGAAAATAAAGATACGAGTATAGAAGCCAAGCAGGCAAGATTGAATATTCACAACCAGTAGAAAGCGCGCTTTAGAACTACTGATCAACAACATAACGTGAAGTTCGACTGGCACTTTGACTCCAGCACGACTCGCAATATCGTGCAACAGGGACACCTAAAGACCACAATGTAGGCTGTTAGACACGCCACCAGACGTGCATCAAAGCATAGACGTCAACGATGTCATGAAATGAATGCTGATCTTAAAACATTTGAAAATTAAAAAAAAATTTTTTTTCAAGAACATTATTTTTTTAATTGCCTGTTCATTTAAAAAGAAAATTTTCTATTTTTCTTTTTGTAAAAACATGTTTTAAAAAGTAAATTTTTTTTACACGACTGCTCAAAAAATAGTGTGATGAATTTAGGATGTATATATGTATATTTTGTTCCACCGTAGTAACTCAACGACTACGCCGGCCTCTGTGGCGCGAGTGGTAGCGTCTTGGCCTTTCATCCCGGAGGTCCCGGGTTCGAATCCCGGTCAGGCATGGCATTTTTCACACACGCAACAATTCATTCACTCATCCTCTGATGATATACATTAACGGTGATTCCGGAGGTAAAAAAAATAATAAAATTCGACGGCTGAACTGATTTAGATGTATAATCATCTTTTTTGGCAGTCTTTTTTTATATTTTAACAGATTAATACTTTGTGTACTGATAATTTTGGTTTTCATTATTATAAATGATATACCAGATATTTATAATTAAATTAGATCATTAGCGTAGATAAATTTTAAAAGGTAGATTTACATTAGTTATCCGCTTCAACAGCCACCTGATCTGTTCATTGACAGTCAAAACCGATCGAATAGATAGCTACATCTTATCGATTAAGCTCTTTTCTACAAACTGTATCTTGACAGCTTAAATATAAATTTTCTAAATGTAAAAAAAAATATATATGAAATTAATCATGGAATATTGTATTGTCACCCGTCTTACATCGCTGTAAATTTCACTATTGTACGACGTCGGGAAATGAGTTTAAGATTGCAAAATTTGAGGCTCCGTTTGAATCATTGTAAATTAAAAAAAGTATGTAAAAAACGTTCAAAGTAGGACTTAGAGTGGAAATTTTCCTCTTTTTGAGCATGTTCATTTTTTTTTTTATTAGCAAAGAGATTTTTAGAAGTTCAAGATATAAACGGCCGTAGACTATTCATTGATTTAAGATTATCTTATTTTTGAGTAACACTTTCCGGTAACATAGTAACTGCATTTCCTATACCGCGAAAAAAAAAACAGGAAAAAATCACGTAAAATTTTATTATTATACCAATTAAGAAAAGTAAAAATAGTCAACCTTAAATAGTACTTTCTCTTTCACATTCAGTTTTGCATAATATTTTAACAAATCAAATTCTCTAGAGAAAAACAGTATTATAAATTATTTACATTTCATCTAATCAATCAAAAATTGATTTGTAATTTATCAATTTATAAATTGTATTTTAGTAGATGGTTGTTTAAGTGAATGAGGTAGGATAGTTATTATATAGGCAGGTGCCAAATGGACAGACAGTTAGACGTACTGACATATAAACAATCAAATCAGTATAATCCATTAACAAAACTAAGGTTGCGTGTTTGTTATTTCTGTTAGACTCAAAACCAAAATCACCTCCTATCATCACTATTATCATAATCATCTTTCTAGCGCGTAACATGGTTTTGTTGTATTATAGGCTTAACTAACAGTTTAACTGAACACCAATTTATTTAAACATTGGTTTCCGTTTTATATATTTTTTTACGAGAATTTTCAAAACATATAATTTATTAAAGAATATATAACGTGAATCGATCTTAAGAATTAGTTTTACCATTTATTCTTTGTTTTTTAATACCGATTTATATTTTCGTCATTAAGGTTTTTTTTTTTACGCTTTTCAATATTAAATATTGTTTTTTACGCTCCTTTAAAAAAAAAAATAACTTTTGGGGACGTAAGAATAAATGAATTTTTTTATTTTTATCGATAAAATTTAATAGATTACGTTAGGAATGGATAGATATGTTGCTCCACGGAAATTAAAGTATAAAAGTACCGCCACAGCAATTGCTTGGAAGGATCAAGGGAAATCATATTGAGCAACATTATAAAATACACAGTTAATTATAAAATAATAAATAGATGTTTAAAATTTAAATACACGAAATAATATTTAGGTAAATCTGTGATGATATTAGTTTATAAAAAAAATAAATAATTACAAAATAGTTTACAATACCAGGAGGCGTTAATGAAAATTATTGATGTACTCGTTGAACGACATGTAGCGTATTCAGGGTTTTTTTTAATTTTATTGTTAGTACTATTTAAAAATTTGTAGAGAATAATGTTTACGTAAAAGAAAATGTTTATTATTTTAAATAAACTGGTGCAAAAATATCCTTAAATAGTTCGGTAATTTATCAAGAAAAAAAGATAATCAAATTTTAATATTTTTCTGTCATTGGTTATTTATTATTGTATAGTGGAAAAATAACTATACATGGAAAAAGTTAAAAAAATTAAAAAATCAATTTTTTTCTGCTCCCCCACCCCTTAAAAAATCTTTCAAAAAATTTTTTTATTCTTCTACTTTTAGTTTATGAAATGATTAAAACGAATAAATCCACTAAAAAATGTACAACCAATAAAACGATACCTAAGATTCTTTTTTTGGGGATGGGGATCAGTAATGATGAAATTTTTATTATAATATTATTTATTAAAAGTATAAATAAACAAAAAAAAAAAAAAATCAATCTTTTTAAACTTTGATCAGCTCCCCCACCCATTTTTTGGGTGGCAAAATACTTTGGTTCCCAAAGTATTTTTTTGGGGGGAGGGGGTCATTTGCACCACTAGGAAGACAAAAAAAAAAATAAATAATTCAGTCCAAAAAGTATTAAATAATGAAAAGATTAATTTTTTTTTCGATTTTGACGGAAGGGGGAGAATTTGAGGAGCTAAATTGAAAAAAAAAAAATCGTATAATCTTGTACACATGCAATGAGCTTAATGTAAAGTGGAATTATATTTTCAAAGTTTCGAGTAAATTGATCCAAACTATCTATCCTACCCTTTGAAAATATTGACCCCAAATTAAAAAAAAAAACAAATTGCCCTATATAAACGAGTCTCTTTACGAAATTTCATCAAAATTGGTGTAACAAAAGTTATGTTAAGCTTCAAAACTACCAACATACGTACGTACGAACATCATCCTACTTTTTTCAGGGGGGCCCCTGAGTCATGAAACGTCGAGAAATAAAAAAAATTCATCTCATATCCCATTTTTTGACGATTACCTCCTTGTAATATCAGCAGGACTTGGAATCAGAAGGACTGATTCCTTCTTGTTGCATAACTCTAGAGTTACATTACCATGTAAGTAAATATTTTTCCCACAAGCTGAACACGAAATGTTCTGTTATCTGGTTTTATAGAGACGGGAGTTAATTCTTTGTAGTAAAGATTGCACATTCATAAATATAAATTAACATTTTTAATTTCCAAAATATTGATCAACATTATTCCTACTTAAGGCACTAAAAAAAAAAACCATCTAATCGTCCATTTTTTTAAATCTTGAAACACATTCTAATTTTTGACGGCACAAGAATTAAAATGAGTATATAAAAAGTAAAACTCATAAAAAACTGTATTTTTACCAACGGTTGATATAATACCACGTCTGTTATCAAATAAATGGGTAATAGTCTAATTATTACATAACTAATTTTTATAAAAAGTAAAAATGAGTGATCGATATTTGAAACGCGTGTTTAAAAGTTCCATCAGATTTTATATGAAAATCGCTAAAGCTGCCACTAAAAAATTTAAAATGGTATATTGTTGGGAAATCTGAAATATTTAAGTATCTTAAGTGACGTAAGAGTTTGAAATATAGCCTAAAAAAATGTGAAGGACCATCCTCTTTGATCCCCGAAGGGGAAGACATTCACCTTGTACGGTTCCGATCGCTACAACACCACCTCCTCCGGTCCTAGCTTTATGGGCTTTACCGGAGGGCTTTTTCTCTTACAAACCTTCTAAATCTGATAACACATTAGTCATCATGCCTGGTTAGACATTTCCAGCGGTGTGTTTTAGCTCATCTTTGCTATCGCCTTGGCTGTCGGTTTCTTCTAAAACATTTTTGATCTTCTACTCCAATTTGTAGCCTTTTCAACTATGTAACGATCGTGGAAGCGCAATCCAGGTACCTAACTAACACCGAAGGTTACAAAATATTCATTTATCAGATAAATTTCAAACTAGACTGCACTATCAAATAAATATAGCTCTTCGTAAGTGAGTTTTTTATTATAAAATACATTACCGAACTAAGTTAACCTTTTTGCGCTGAGCTTTATTCCTTGTGATTTTCGAAAATTTTCAAAATTAAAAGAATATGCTAAAATAACGTAGATTTCCTTACATTGCTGATAAAGCCAGTACAATGTCACGAACAAACTTGACTGTTTCGTTTAAATTATTTCCTACGAAAATTTAAATACTAACTATATCACTAGAGATAGAAAATCTTGTCTTAAACAGTAATTATTAATTTTTTTTTTTTTAATAAAACTTAAAAAAAGTACTTCGAAGGCAGACAGTAATAGCCAAATTTTACAGTTTTGAAGTTCATTTACTTAGGTGCATTCCGGGAATTAAATATTCCCACCTTAGTGTATATATTTACGTTCATCATCAATAGGCATAAACCAATTAATAACAATTAAATTTTGATTAAAAGAAAAAAAAATATTATGAAGCACTGCAAACTGCATAAAAATATCTCCTTGTACTTAAGTGAATTAAAAATTAAAAAAAAAAAAACCCGCGCTATTTTGAAGAAATATATCTACTGCAGCGCCCCTTGGAACTTATAAACATAAAGCTATTCTAAGAATCTGCTCTGAGGTGATATCTATGTAATGAAAAAAAAATCGTATGAAAATCGGCAGTAGAAAAACACATCTACTGCAGCGTCCCCTGGTGGCCTATAATCATGTTTATGAATATCCTCTGAAGTGACACCTATGTAATGCAAAAACCGCATCGAAATTGGTATAGTAGTTTTTGAGGAAAATGATAACAAAAATGCACACAAACATACCTACAACCTCTTACCCCAAACGCATATACCGTCTTCGTTCTGTTGTAAGAAAAAAGAAATAACAAAAATAACTTTGTTATGGACAGTCTGACAGAAAGAAAATACTAAACTTATAAAAGCATCTGTATGTTTAATCTCCCTATCTCGACTGACTGCTGAGTTTTATTCTATCATATGAAACTGATAAAATAAAATTTTACTCACGAATGGCCAATAGAAAGAAAATTTTAAAATTTCATGTACTTTTAGAAAAAAAAAATTAATTTCATTTCTGATGTTAAATAATTTTTTTTCTTAACTAATAGTTAATGGAGAAGATAAATGTTTAGTGCACTTTTAAGTAAATATTTGTCCCCTTCATTATATAACAATGCATTTTCTTTAATTACATTTAATGCAATTGAAATACTTTTCATTTAATATTTATTTCATACAATTTATTACAAAATAAAAATATATTAAAAACATTTTTAATATCCAGCAGTTCTGTTGGACAATGTTTCATTACGGAGCAGTATAATTTGTATTAATTAAAAATATATATATATATGATTTATTTAAAACAATAAATTTTATATATGTATATATATATATATATATAATGTATAAAAGAGTAATTATTAAAAAGAAAAAGGGGTCTGCTGTAAAATCGCGTGACCGCAATCAGTTATAAACAACACCACCTGGTGTTACTAATTAATATCAATCAATACAATAACAGAAAGCGATCGGATTTAGATAACATTAAGGGGAGTATCATATCATGTCAGTGTTTTTATTGATAATTCTTTTTAAATAGTTTATGGTAATTAATATCTTATAGATATTTTTTTTTCATTTTAAATTATACAAAGGTAAGATAGCAATCATATTAAGCGTTATTTGTATCTTTTTAATAAAATAATTCCTTTTTATAAAAATAAAAACAAAATAACAACTAAATTTATGAATCTTTTTCACTTTTTTATTTAAAAATATTTATTTCTATACTTGTGAACTACTAAAAAAATAATATTAAGTTGAACGGTGTTATTATCATTTTATGTTGTTTTTTTTCTAACATCTCTCACTCCCTCCTCACTCACTCTCTCCCCTCCTCTCTCTCTGTGTCTATTTAGCCTCCGGAACTGCCGTAAGGTATTACTTCAGAGGATGAATGAAAATGATGTGTATGATTGTGAATGAAGTGTAGTCTTGTACGATCTCAGGTTGACCACTCCTGAGAAGTGTGGTTAATGGAACAATAACTAAAAATACAGCACGTAAAACGGAACGGAACGCAACGATAACTGGGGGATACAAATCTTCCTATTAATAACAAAGCTTTGCCGTGAGTCCATTGCTGCTGGGTCTGTCTTATTATCGGACTGATATCAGTCTGTTTTGTTTATGAACGGAATAGTGGATTGCGTTCCGATTCTTACAGATCAATTTGAGTTTACAGATCATCATTACTTGGGGCTATCCTTGAGAGACCAGCAATGTATTGGCGTCTTTCTTCCGGCGTGACATTTCTGCTAGCAATGGAATGAACCTTAGCAATGCAATTCCTTTGCTGAAGGGAATCGAATGTGGTAACGATAGAAAATTGTTGGAGGAATGAAGAATTTTTGGGGAATTGAGGTTTTGTAGATTCTTCTTCATTCTCGCCGTCTTCTTCGTCTTGTATTGACCAAGTTGGGGCTGGGCCAGGTTTGAAATCGTGTTATGTACTTCCTTCTTTCTTTTGCTTTGGCCTGCCTTTCCGTATTTTTGATTGTAAATACTTATATACTGTAACCTTAGAAAAACCTGTGAGCTCTGAAAAGGGCATCATAGGAGAAAGTACAGGACTCTTCATTTCCGTTGGGTTTCTTCTTCCATCGTCGTCTTTATCTTTAGGCGGTTTCCATCTCTTCTCGAAGTAAGATGAACGATTTTTAGGGTAACTTACAATTCATATAAGTAATACATTCGCGTACACAAAGGTGCTACTTTTAGCACCCTTACGTTTAGAGGGTTTACTTTTAGATTTTCTCAATTCTTTTAAATTTAAGTCTGTATTTTAAGTTTACTTCCTTTTACGTGTAAGGAATTACTATAATCGCGAAAAATCTCGATTTTCAGATTTCAACCGAGATATCCATTTTGACCATACCTGAATCCATTTTGACTAGTTTCGGCTTGACGTCAGTACGTACGTACGTATCTCGTATAACTAGAAAAGGATTAGCCGTAGAATGTTGAAATTTTGGATTTTAGACTGTTGTAACATCTAGTTGTGCACCTTCCCTTTTGGTTGCAATCGGCTGAACCAAAAGTGTCCAAAAAATCCAAATTACAAAAAAATTTGGAATTTTTTACTTTTTCTAACTGCAATAATAAGCCTTGATTGAGACCTTTTCAACGATATATATGAGATGTGGTAATTATTTTAATTGGCTCTAGAGTTATAGCCAAGATCGTGGATACCGGTGTTCTTTGGTGGTTGGGATGTTTCAATTAACCACACTTCTCTGGAGTGGTCTACCTGAGATTGTACAAGACTACCCTTCATTCACATTCATACATATCATCCTCATTCATCCTCTGAAGTAATAACTTACGGTAGATCCGGAGGCTAAACAGAAAAAGAGAGAGTTATAGCCAAATAAAATTTTAATTAATGAAATATTTGGATCTTAGAAGAAGAAAACACATCCGTTTCAATGTGACATTTTTTTTTAACTTTTAAAATAAAATTCTATGTACTTATAAAAATGTGTATATGTAATTTAATAGGCGTACAAGGAAATCATGTAGTGCCCACATCAAATTTGGTGAAAATTATTATTTAGAATCGTATCATCTTTATTTATGGATTTGTTTCAATCTACTTGATAATAAATATCGGTATAACTTCTTTTTATCTTTCTTTTTTTTCGTTTGTTTTGTTTTGTTTAACCTCCGGAACCACAGTTAAGTATATCTTCAGAGGATGAGATAAATGAATTGTAGTGTGTGTGAAAAATGCCATGCCTGACTGGGATTCGAACCCGGGACCTCCGGCTATAACTTCTCCTGTTTTTATTTTGTTGATCGTTAAATCATAATAATTTAAAAAATATAATATTAGATACATATAAGACTTAAATTTATTTAAAGAATAATAAAGGATTTTTACTCTAACCTTCAGGAAAGATTGTTAAATTAAAAATTGTGTAAATATTTGATGTTAATAAAAACCAGTATTTTAGCAATTGTGTAACTGTGTACTATATTAAAGAGTTGGAGGATCGTATCTCACTTTCAAATGAAATAAGCAATTTTTCTTTTTTTTATTATTATTTCTTAATTTTTACGTTCCAGTCTGTTCAAAAATAAGCATTCTCTCCACGGCCCAGTGTGATGATGATACATACTCGTATCATGTATGACACGTAAATTAGGTGTACAGTCAAGCCGACCATTCTTGAGATGTGTGGCCAATTGGATTCCAACTATCAAAATATCCAGTATACACGATCTAATATCTAAGTCTGTACAAAAGCAAGTCAGACCTTTGACTTAGAAAATAAGGTGTCATTTGTGGCGACGGGATAATCATTAGACCTGGCCGGTGGGTTCATTAAATTAATTAACCAATCATTATTTTTTTGTTTTTAAAGAAAATTTTTTTGTTTGAAAATTATTTTTTTAGTTGACCCCTACTTGGTAGTAATCTTCTAATAATAATTTAAAAATCTTCTTTAAAAAAAATCTAATTTAAAAAATTAGATTTTTTAAATCTAATTTTAAAAAAAAAACAAGACTTGTAAAGTTGAACAGATTTTTTTACATAATTACGTCATGTCATTTTAGCAGCATAATACTAATTTCGTATAAAATAGTATTTTCGCGTAAAAATTCTAGAATAAGGGTTGAGACAATTTTAATTTAAAAAATTTAAAGCGTATTAATGTCTAATTTTTACATGTTTGATTTTTGAAGTCGATTTCATTTTTTTTTCTAGGTTCTTTAAATATTTTCTATAATAACTTCAAACAATTAGAAAATGCTCTTAATATTTTGGTATAAATTTATCCATTTCATAAATTTGTATTGCTATTTATTACATATCAATGCGAATTTTTTACATGATAAATTTTCTACATTATCCCGTAGTTTATACCTGGAAATATATAAATAATTGGACATTTTTTTTTGTTATATATGCTGGCAGTATTAGATCTATATATATATATATGTACTATTGTATAAAGAGGTTTTTTTTGTTCGGGATAAACAAAAAACTATTCGATCAGTCGCTACCCATGTTTCTTAGCATAACTGAGAAGGTTTTTAGTTATATTTTATCTGGAAAAAATTTCGATATATATATATATGTATAAATAGTAGTGGAGATTTGCCGATTGAAACACAAATGTTAATGAAATGTGAAAGTGAGTTCTATCCCTGTGTGAGCTGCATTTGACAAACGGGTTATCTTTAGTAGATTGAAGACTAACTTTAGCATGCATTAGGTACACTCTCGATCTAAAAGATCACGGTTATTCGGATATGTTATCTAAAAATGAAAACTTATTTTTTTAAATGTGTAAATAATTAATGATCCGTTACGGTGCTCCACTTCTCATTCTAGTGGTGAGCTGCAAATTCGCATGTTCGTTTCTTACAGCGAGCCGCTTCCAAAATATTTTTCAAAAGAGATATTTTTTTATACAGGTCTTATTGGAATTGAAAATAACATACTATGAATGATTTATAATCATCGCTATGTAAAAACTACTAAACATAAATTTATGAAAATTTTATTTACATTTTCTTCTTACGGTGTAACTGCACACTAAGAAGGTTCTTTTGATATGTGTGGCTAATTGAACTCCAACTACCGAAGTACACCGATATCCACATCTAGTATCTAAATCTGTATAAAAGAAACTAAAGTTTACTAGGATTTGAACCTCAGAACTTTTGATTTCATTTGATAAATGCTTTAAATTCTTTTTACTACATTTGACTTGGGGTAAAATGCAGTAAAAATAAAATTTACTATTTTTTTTTTTTTTTTTAATTTCTCGATAATAAATGAAGATATCAGCTTGATTTTTTGTGAGTCTATTCTTCATGTGAATAAACCAATTGCTAGATTTTTGAAATTTCGACCTTAAAAGGTGGTGGTAATTAAAGGTAAAAAACATTTTGAACAGCGGTTATAAAATTCCCAATCCCGACTATACTAAACGATATTAAATAAATTTGGGCTTGCAAATATTCTTCAGATAAATATTTAAAAACCATTTTAGGGTTTTTTGTAATTCCAATTTTTTAAGGGATGCAAAGGTATACGGTGCTGTGGCTCAACCAATGCAGCTACTGCCATCGTTACAGTAAATGTGACTGGCTGTACCTGCCTCCGGTTATTTTACTAAATAACATAAAATAAAAAGAACGCAAGTAACCATATAGCGCAGACGAAGCTGTAACTGAGCGCTAGTAATAGGTAATGCGGGCATATTACATATAAATTACAATCGTTACCGGGATCGAACCTAGAGCCTCCCGTATGAAAGGATGAAACGCTTTACCAGATGTTTAGTACATCTGGCAAAATTTCTTATTTGAATCATTAAAACTGTTTAACTTAAAAAGTTAAGGAGACTAAAAATATTGAATTATTTAGTTATAAACACCGTTTATTTTTGTAATTTATTGATTTTTGTTAGTTTTTCAAGCCATTACGTTCGCAGAAAGATCGATAAATATTATTCTGTTATGATGATCTCTATTATTACTGACGAAATAAAAAAATTGTTTTAATAGATATTTTGTTAATAAATAATTTTGTTTAAAAAGAAACAAATTTTTTTTTTATCCATTCAAAGAATGAAAGAGTTTTTGTTGTATTTGTACGAGTGTATCTATAGGTCTGAGCAATAGTGTGTGTATATATACACTACCCTACATGTACACTCACACATACACACACACAAACAACACGCAACATAACTGTAGGATTATATTATAAAGGAGTGTGAGAGTTTAGCAAGCAGCGGGAAGTGTGGTGTGTGCCGTCGCTGTTTCATTTGTATTCATTACATTTTGAATCTCTTAAGAGGAGAGCGTAATACTAGTAGTAATAACAGTAGTTCTTTTAACCCTCTATTAAATGACGTCACACTCTTATTATTATATCCAATTATAAAAATTCCCAGTATTTTCAACGCGGTGTTCTTTTTTTTTCTTAACGCACGCGCTCCCTTAGGCGACTAATGTGTTTTATCCATTTGATTCCCTTTAAGCTTCTTTTGCCCAAAGCTTTGCTCGATTGCATTTTGTTTCTTAACAAATACTACTTCAAATCCTTATTGAAGTGTAACTGATATAATTAATTAGGTTTCTTTTAGTACTGTTTTGTTATTTTAAAAACAACAACCCTCTTTGAAATTTTGTTGTTTCATTTAAGAGTGTATTTTTGGATATAAATGTTATCGTATTTTTTTGAGTATGAAAGGACACGTAACTAGAAATTCATCAAAATTATATTTGTTACTTTACTGTTGTTTTATCAACAGAACATTCCACATATTTTTCCTTTCTCTTTAAAATTATATAATTTTTCAATGAAGATGATTTTCAAACTTTTTTTTTTTTGCTATTTTTAGGGAGTATACAATAAAATTTTTTAACGTTTGAATAGATACACATGATTGTGCCAGAAATCGTTATCGAGAGCAGCTTTTTGAATCCAGCATATTAACGATTATACTAACTGATCAGTTAAAAATTCAAAAAAAGTTACAAAGTTAAAATTATACAATTATTTTTACCTGTTAACTAGAATTTAGTATCGTGTTTTACCTGCTTCAGAATTCTGCATCGTGTTTGAATATGTGGTTTTTAAAATTTAGTAATTTCTTTAGGAATTTTAGTAACAACTACGTGAAATATTTTTTATATGTTTGAAAATTAGGTAATATCTACTAAAGAGTATCCAATCCGAATTGAAAATACAGTCTACATCGTTTTAAAAATTTCATTTTTCAGTGATCATTAATAGTATAAACTATATAATGATTAACCGTTCCACAAATTACATTTTTCACCATCTTTATTTATTATTATTATCTTTTATTTTTTGGACTCTCTGGTCATCGAAACATAAGAAATCAAAAAAAAATTCGTTCACATGGGGCACGTGTATGCATTTTAATATTAAATTAAGTATTAATAATTCGGATTCAGCGGATCAGATATTTTCAAATTTGACATAATGAGTTACACGTGCGGGGAAAAATTTTTAAACGAGATGCCAAAAGGGATAAACAGGATATGCGGTCATACTTCCGCTGAAATTAGTGAAAATTTTATTTGTAAATATTTCGAATCTTTTTAAAAAGATTCGAAATATTTTTTCCAAAATGAATCTCAAATTCAGAAATAAAATTTTTTAATGGACATTTTCTAGCTAGTAATATTTTACTAAATATGACTCTTTTCGTGGTTTATAAAATTTAATAAAAACTATTTTGTATAATTATTTTTTACAGTAATTTTAAATTTATTTTCATTCTCATTATATACTGATAATAAGAAAGTAATGACAGCAATAAATCAAGGATCGATCATTTTTCATATTCAACGCTTAATACAGGAATTAAAGTTCGAATAAAGTTTACAAAAAGAAGGAAGAAATAAGACTAGTCAGCAATGATTAAACATCTTTTTTTTAGATTATTTAATTTACCTAACTATAGGTGTACAAATTCATTAACAAAGAAATCGGTTCATCAGACTTCCTTCCAGACAATCTTAGCTGTACGATTACCCTCAAACCATTTTCTCGTTAAACCAATCAGATAGTAGCATATTTGTTTTCTTATTAGTTAGTTTAATTAAATTATTAATGTAAAGGAAGTGTTGTGATAGCAAAAAATTTTTATTTTCAGATTTCAACGGAAATATCCGGTTTGACCATCCGAGATATTTACGTACGTATAGACGTCACACCGAAACTAGTCAAAATGGATTCAGGGATGGTCTAAATGGATATTTCCGTTGAAATCTGAAAACCGAAATTTTTCGCGATTACAATACTTCTTTGTACTTCTACAACGAAGTAGACTTGGATAACACTCTTCACAAGTGATTTTCACTTAAGTCAACACAATACTTCAGCTCATGAGAAGTGGCCAAGGTCTTATTTACTTCTTTTACTATTTATAATAAATTTTCCGATCAATCTGAAACTTTTTCTTATCAATTTATTTAAAATAAAAAGATTTTTTTATAAGTACATGGAGTTAATACACTCCATCAATCACTTTTAAGTTTAAGTTATCCTTCGATGAAAGTGGCTCAAGTAGTAGTGGTACCTAAGCCGGGCAAGTCCTGTTCAAAAGGCTATACATTCAAAAATTATCTGTATTAGAGGAGAGCAAGTTATTCTTGATCGGTGATCACCGGAGCAAGTTCGACTTCTGCGGTGATCACTTCACCATTGAACAGACACAGAGGATCATTTGTGTTGTCATAAACTGCTTGGAGGAGAAAAGGTTTTACTCGGTTGCCTTTCTAGATGTACCGAAAGCATTCGATATGGTCCGGTTACCTGCCGACCTCTGTAGCGCGAGTGGTAGCGTCTCGGCCTTTCATCCGGAGGAATCCATTTAGATAGAGTTTACTTCCTGCGAGCCAATAGTGTAAGTATTTAGGTTTTGCCTTCATCATCATCTCAAGCAGAAGGTTCACATTAAAGAAAAAAGGAAACAGTTAGATATCAAATTTAAGGAGTTATAATGATTATTAGACACAGAATCACAACTATTTCTTTATAACAAGCTAACGACAAGTCCGGAATCCAAATCTGAGGTACGACGCGTACCAACAATGTACAGATTATTTAGCGTTTCCAAAACAAATTTGCGAGTTGCGTTACACATGCGTAATGGTTTGTAGGGAACAACGAAATTCACTAGTAGGATGGTTACCATGTGTTCGAGAGGAAGTCGATAGATTTTCAAGTAAATATAAAATGAGCCTTTAAGCCTTAAATTATCTAGCTGTTAATTCTCTTAGGCAATGGGAAAGGTTTAAAGTGATTAAAGCAGGTACAAGTACTGGACCTAAGAACCTAATAGTGATACTTAAGACGGGCCTCTCTTCTTAACTTCCGCATGAACAAAGAAATTATATTTATGATAACTTATTTTCTGATGTTTTTTTTTCCATTGTTACTGTTTTTTCTTTTTGTTGTTTTATTCGTAGTACTGGACATTATTGTGATTTTTAATTCATTTATGGGTGAAATTTATCAATGCTTATGTTATCTTTGATTCACTGTTGATATCTAGAATGTATTTAATTAAGGTGTTTAAGGATAACTTCTGTATAATTTGATTATTTTGATGAAATTTACTTACACTTTCTAATATATAAAACCGATTGTAAATATAATTTGAGATAATTAAAAAAGCAGTTTTAAAATGTTAATTAAAAAATGAATATAAGCTCTAAATTTTGTTCCTCTGTTCAACATGTACATAAATACGTGCACAAATAATTTTCATTAACCCTTTCCATTTGTGATTTAATTTACTTATTATATTTAGTACTTTCATGTATTAATTTTAATAAATACTATTTATGTGTATTTAGTAAATACTATTTTAATTTTTTATATACACGTATTTTTTTTTTTTATTATAATTATTGTTGTATTTCTTATTTCATAATTATCATATTTTGTGAAGTTGCTCTGATCAGTGTTTTACCACGGTTTCCTAAATCCCTTAAAAAAATTACACACACACACACATATATATATATATATGTAATATATTATGTGCTGGTATTTATTTTCATAAATACGTAAGGAATTTACTTCCTTTACCTTTCAAATATTTACAATGTTAGTATTAAATAAAACTTGTAAATACTTTTCAGATTTTAATGGAATGTTGGCTCGGCCTAACAGACACAAAATTATCACTATAAAGTGTCATGATGCAACTGATAAAGGTAAATTGTGAATTCAATGTTTTTATTTAATATAAATTTAATTTAATAAAGTTTTTAATTAATTTTAGTAATATATATATATATATATACACGAATATTATGTATATGTAATATACGAGTATACTTGTACATATAAAACTTGTTAAATTATTTAAACATAAATATAGTGTTTAGTCTTGACTCAGTGATCGTACATTACGCTCGTTGATTTTGTTATTCACTTTTAATTTAACCGATTCGTATTATGTGATACTTCCACGGTAATAAATGCAATAAATTTTGGTAAATCTGTTAAAAAAAATATATGATTGATAACATTATTGGATAGTGAAGTTTTTCTGGTAAAAATAATTTTGTAAAGCCTAATATATTTGTATTTAAACCCACCGGGCTGGTCTAGTAGTTAACGCGACATCGCAAATCAGATTTCGAAGTTGAGAGTTCTGCAGTTCAAAACCTAGTAATGGTAGTTATTTTTATACGGATTTTAATACTATATCGTGGATACCGGTGTTCTTTGGTGGTTGGGTTTCAATTAACCACACTTCTCAGGTGTGGTCGACCTAAGATTGTACAAGATTACACTTCATTCACATTCATACATATCATCGTCATTCATCCTCTGAAGTAATCCCTTACGGTAGTTCCGAAGGCTAAACAGAAAAAGAAAAAAAAAGTCTATGTATTTAAGACAAAAAAACTCTACTGATAAGGACCTAAGAACCAATAGTAATACTCAGAACGGGCCTTTCTTTTTAAGTTGTGTATGAAAAAAAAAGGATTTATATTTATGATAATTTATTTTTTTCTGATGTTTTTTGTTTCTATGGTTATTATTTTTGTTATTTTTTATTTTTTTTCGTAGTAGTGGACATGTAATTTCTAATTCATTGTGGCTGTTCAACTGTTCTGTATACATTGTATGTATTATGTGTGTTCAACTTGTACATAAATATGTGCTTCTTATTAGGTTAATAAGAAAATTACTAGTCGGATGATTTTTTTTTTAATCCGATTATTTATTCTAGAAAAACAAACGGATCTCAATACTAATAAAATATGTAATATTTATTTTATAACCTTTGATTTAAATTAAATTTGAAGATATTATAGTGGGAAAAAAATGGGAGGAAACTGAATTATCTAACCTGTACTTTCGATGCTCAAATCATGAAAAATGAATGCGGTTTTAATTTGATTTATTAAGGAGGAATACTGCTACTTTTTCCTTTGGAATTCTAATATTTCTATAATCAGTTATTACAAAACTTTTTATCAGTGATTTTATACTTTAAACAGTTTATAAAAATTATTTTGTAAATTGTATTTTCAAGTATTTCTGAAATTATTGTGAAAATTAACGTAAATTTTATGTTGTAAAAAAAGTTCGTTTATACATCGTGTAAATTACTAGAGGTTAATTTGCGGAGCGTTTCTGTGTTAGATACAGTAACTAGAATAGGGTGTGATTTTTTGGCACCGGTGCTGGTGGCGACGCCGCGATAGGGAATGGCCAAGCGCCGTCACCCCGAGTAGGGTTGCGTCTGCGCCGGTCCGACCAATAGCACGGCGCCTCGGGAATGGCGAGGTCCCCCCTGCACGCCATAATCGACTTTATCCCCCCGGTTATACGGATCACTATCCGCAGTCGCTCCATTAAAAATATCTATTCCCGAAAAGTAAATTTAATTATTGTATCATTAGGAAGGCCCTATCGGTGGAGGGGCGTCGTAGCCAACATGTCCGACCGGCGGAGGCCACTTGCAGGATGATTTCCGCATCGGAATAACCTCTCCTTGGACGGTGCCTAATTGCAGCTGCGTGAGGTGTCGTGCGGAGTGTGCGGAAGTGATGTCAACCTAAGGCAGATCTGGGACCGCTTCTCTTTAATATCTGTTTTATTCTCAGGTACGTTTTCTTACCGACACAAGTCTTCAAATATCATGTTTCTTTCTTTCTCTCTCTCTCTCTCTCAGTTGTTACAATAAAATTCCGGAAAATTGTAAACAAAATAATTACGAATATTATCGGTGATGACGTCGTAAATGTAAATTGTTATCGACATACGTGATAAATTATTGTACGATTTCTTTTTCTTTTTTTTTTTATCTTATCTGGTGTCTGATGTCTGTGAGTTAATGAATTAAAAAAAAAAAAAAACACCCTATTTGTTTACAGTGAATCCATTATCTAAGTTATGAAAAAATGATTATCATAATAGTATGAAGTACATGTCTTGGTTTACGTTAGCTGCAGTGACATTTTTTAATTATCCTAGTTAATTTAATACATTAATAGATATTAAAAAACGTGTATTTCTGATGTGTTTTATTAAATAAATTATTAAAAATAAGAAAGTATATAATTTTTTTTTTTTATATTAATTATATTTTTAACATTTGATGTAATTTAATTCAATAAAATAATTGTTTTTTTAATTAACATGGGTGGGCTTTATTTAATTAATATAAATTACTTATTTATTTTTACGTGAAACTTTCCTGAATTTCTTAAATTCCTTTATTGAATTAAATTGTTAATGGATAATATTCCAATTAATTGTACATCTTTTTCTGTTAAATTAGATTGGTCTTTTAAACTTTTAACTGTACGAAATAATTATCTATAAAACATATTATGTGTATTGTTGTATAACAGATATATTTCCGTTTGCATTTATGTTCTAATTAACCTTATTTTTTACCTTTTTATAATATTATTCCAGTGATAGATTAAAGATAGATTCCGTGATAAATATATGTATATAAAATATTATTTTTAAATATATTCTTTTAGTTATTTATGTGTTGATTGAAACTGATCGATCTTTTTGTTTATATATTATGATGTATAATTAAAAATAAATGTCATTTACGATTGATTATTATTATTATTATTATTATTTTTACTTTTATTACAAAATTGTTATTAATAATTAATATAATCTTTTTATTTAATAATATTTTTTAAATAGTTATTAGTATTTTTTATTTTTTACCATTTTCTAGATAAATATTGTATACATTAATTTTATCTCTAAGAATTGTTAAATAAAAATTGAATAGAATTTTTTTTTTAATAGTAATTATAGGCCCCATTTTTCATATATTTTTTAAATTAATATTTTAAATAAAGAGAGGAAACAAACTTTAAACAAAATAATAATAATTGGTTTTATTACGTTTTTAACATGCTTAAAAATAAATTATTACAATTGGAGTTAGAAATTCAAAACTCTTAATAAATTTTAATATTTAAAACGTGTTACGTATTTAATACATATATATATATATATATTAGGTTTTAAATTTTATTAATAAGATTAAATAATTTCTTTTCAAATTATTAAATAAATTGCAATTTCATTATAGATGGGATCAAAATAATTATTTAAATTTTTTTAATATTAAAAAAAAAAATTAGAGTCGTATATTTTTCCATGTGTATAATCTGCGTTATCAATGCGGTGTAGTTTAGTTTCCCAACACTAGAGTTCTGTGCTAAACATATATGTAACCTTTAAATAATTTTTATATTATTAAAAAAATAGGAAGAATAAAAAAAATGTTTATTAGAGACAAAAAATGAAAATTTTCTTTTTATCATCATCATATGTAGAAATCTGATTTTAATATTGAGAATGATTAAATCAGTGTAATTAATAACTAAAACATGATTTTTATTTTGCCGTTTTGAGAATGGAATTTCTTTCTTTTAATTCGCTAAAATCATTGAATTATGTTTAGGTATTTCCCTTACATTCTCCTTGAAAGATTTAGCCTCCTTGAATATAAATTAGCCTGTTGTTTTAAGAATATAACTTTTTTTATTAATATCTTACTTTTGTTTTTTATTGGCTGTATTTATGTATATATATTTCAGTATAAATTATATAAATATATATGGATTTTAATAAAATATATAAACAAATTTAATCAGACTGTTTTGCTATATCGTTAAATTTTTATATATTCTCCCATCTGGTTCTATTCACTGGGGGCGGATTGACTTCACTGTAGTGGTATAAGCGGGTGTGAAAGAGAAGTATTATTATTAATATGATTCCTTTGATGCTATTTAACATTCCTTTTTTTTTTTTTTTATTTTATAATATTTACTAATACTCAATGTCTTGTATTACAAATTTTGTGTTCCTTAGAGATTTTACCCTCGTAACCATCTACTGAATTATGTATATAGCTGAATTATCTATCTTTTTTTTTTTATAAATTTCTGCTATAACCCTTTGTTATTAACTTAACATTAAATCCTGTTATTTTGGACTTTATCTACAAGGCAAAATAACAACAGTTAAACTAAAAATGTATTTGATTTTTTAATGATCTGTTCAGTAATCTCTGTTATTTATATTCTTTATGCACTTTGGCGCTATATTTTAAATAGACTGCTGTACTATTTAGCATGAAAACTATTCTTGCTTAGATCAATCAATCTTCTTTTCGTGTTTTTCCTTTACAATTATTATTTAAAAAAAAAAACCCGTCCTACATCATATAAGACATTTATATTTCTTTATCATAATTCTGAATTTCTTATTGCCTTCTTTGTCATACTTTCTCTTGTTTTATTTTTATCAAGTTTATAATTTCATATTCTAATTACTTTATATTTTCAACAAAAAATATATCTATTTTATAAAATTTTTTTCTATTTTAATTACATTTTGTTCACAAAAAGTTGTGGTTTTTGAATTTTTATAAATAGCTTTCCTTTTTATGTTTTTATTAAAAAAATAAAAAATAAAAATAGATATTTAAAAAAAGTTTATTATTATCATAATAAATTGCTTAATTTAGTAAATAAAATTTAATAGTTTCCACAGTTATAAAAAAAATAAAATATTTCAATTATACCGGAAAGGAATTTGAAAACAAAAGCAATTAAAAAATCATTTAATTGAATAAATAATTTTTAATTGCAGTTAAAAAGCAATCATAAAAATTCATATAAAAAGTAAAAAGTATAATGAGAAAAGTTTTGTTATTTTTTTAAGCTTTATGTAGGCTATAATTGTAGCTTTCTTTTGAATGGTTTTACAATTAACGGTTTTATTTTTGCTACTTTTTTTTTAATATATAATTCAAATGTTTTTAAGAGCGGGAATAAGTTTTGTTTTCTGAAATAACAATAATTATTACTAATAATTAACATGATTATTATCAGGTATAATGAGAACATTTTAAGGTTTTAATTTCATATTAAATCGGTTTTTAATTTTAGTTCCTGAATAAAAACTTTATCTTCTCTATATTAAATTTTACTTTGGTTGAGTTTCATAAATTACATTTTTTTTTTTTTTTTGTCTTCAGTCATTTGACTGGTTTGATGCAGCTCTCCAAGATTCCGTATCCAGTGCCAGTCGTTTCA
>JAAAKQ030475135.1:8551-23067 GCA_010016005.3 Zanna intricata | reverse complement strand
AGCTTATGCTAAAGAGACACTGATATAAAAATTTTTTTCTGGATGAAATTCTGCTTTCATAAAGTATAGGATGGAAACTTTTCAAAAACTGCTTATTTGTTGCTGATTTTTAGTTAAAATAGCCTCTTTAACATATTGTAATTTAATATTCCAGTTAAATTTAACACAAGTCTATAATATAAGACCACACTTGCACCTTTACCTGGCAGATACTTTCTAATAAATAGCCTCCTCATTAAAGTACCTAAGGTTTTATCGAAGTGTTGTGAATGTTTTCTCTTGGAGCAAAATCGTATTGACAATTTGTATTTATTAATCGAATCATCATTTATGAAGATTTTGTCATTTGACATAACAAAACTCACTATGTAAAATATGTATCTTGTTAACAACAGCTAGAACTTATTTCCGACATTTTTTTAAAACAATATTTCTTTATATAAATTATTTGTGCCCCAATAATTGGACAATTTTAGTTTTTGATATGAAGTCCAGTCTAAATTAAAAATACTCTATGAATTTTAATAGCTTCTTTATTTATGTCAAATTAGTCGTTAATAAAGTAGTAAGTAGTTCGTGTCAAACTAGTTAAAAATTCTTTCAAAAATGTCCTAAATTTGATTTTAAAATAAAATTTATATAATAGACTTTCGCCTACATTATTCTACTATTTTAATGCAGGCGATCGATAATTTGGCCTACAATAGACTGACTAAGAGTATTTTGTCTTGCAGTACTCATCAGTTAAATCTGCTTAATTTATTGCACCTTCAGAATTATCCCATATATTATCTGCATTTAATGCATGTCCTCATAGATATATTTTTTTAAATTATTATAACTATAATATTTGTTTTTTTTAACCGCTGAATTGAGATGTAAATAAATTCAAGTTTATCATCAGAATCAAATGACAATTCTCCACTTATGTGACGGTTAAATGGAAAACCATATAATTCATCTTCATTGACTTTACTCATTTTGTAAAAATGATGATTAATCTAATTGTTTAATTTTGTAAAAATCACATTAAGGTGAAACCTAATAATTTCTACTTCTTATAACTTTATTAAACATCAGATTAGAAAACACGTGTATAAGTAGAACAACATTTTTTTGAATCTAATAAGTCCAGCCATGTAGCGTGTACTCTTTTATTCAGGTTGTATGAATAATTTCCATATTTAATTTTGTATTGTATTGTGCTTTCTGATGAAGCAGAGCTGAAAAATTCAACTAATACTTATATTGAAATTCATTTTAATCGCTCGAGGAGATTTTCTCCTTAACTACGAACAATATAAAAAAATTACGTAAATGAAAGTTACTCGATTGGAGGAGGTGACCTCATGGTGACCATGTATTTGACCTTGACCATTATTTCAATGTTAACACGATGTTTTCAAATAGAATAATCTATTTTTGACCCCACCTGTGAAAAGAGAACAATATTTTACATCGAAATTCGTAGTCACACATATGAACTTTTTTGATGGCCATATGGCTAACCATCTGAGATAATGTTACACCTGTTACACGTTTTTGAAGGTCATGAAATATTCCTGGAATATTTATATTCCAGGCTATTTATCTCTCAAACTATGGAAAACAACATAAAATGACTTTACACTATAATATAACACTATCTCTGATGTTTAGCCTATGAACTTCATAAAAGATCCAAGGTCATACATGTGATTACATATTCCGGTGTAAAATTTTCTGTTACTTTCATTGGTAAGGTTTAAAATAAGCTATTCAGTTTGAGAAAATCATGTTAATCCTGATATAAGGTCAAAATCAATGTCACCATGAGATGTTCCTTTCCAACCTGAGTAACTTTTGTCAAGGTAATTTTTTATTTTTTATTTACAAGAAAATCACAGGGAATTGAAATGAAATACTCTGATATAAGAAATTATATATATATATATATATATATATGTTTTTGTGTGTTTGTGTGTGCGCTCCTGAGTAAAACACGTTTCAAATAAAAATAATGATATACGTGAAACCTAAAGCGTTAATTTCAAAAATAACAAAAATTATAGCGAAACTATTACAAACGCATTTAAAATTAATATAGAAAGTCTATCAGTTTTGAAAAATAAAACGGACATTAAAAAAAAAATCATAATTTTTTACCACACTTGTTTTTTTATCGGAAAATTTAAAATTATAGAGATGTTTATTTTCTCAAACGAATTATTATGCTGCTATTGAAATCAATTAATACTGCTGGTTAATAATAAAAACTTCCGTTTCTATACAATATTTGTGTAATAGATTTTTACACTTAGATTATGATATTTAAGAATAATTTTGTTTAAATTTATTTCCTAAACCCAAAACTGTGTTCAAACATTACTCGTTTATTAATTAAAGTTTTTGTTTTTATTATGTATATGTTTTTTAAGTGTGAAATTAAATTATCACGATGTTAATAAATTTTTATTTTAACATTAGCAACTTTTCTAGTCTTGAATGTATGCATTTATTGCTCCTGATATTATTATCGCAGTTATTATATTGTTTTATGGAAAATATGTATATATATATATATGTTTCAAACACATTAATTTTGAAAAAATAACAATAATAATCTTCATTTTGATAAAAAAAAACATAAAAATACACAAATAAAACTAGAAAAAGTAAACTACCTCTGTTACCAGTATATGTGGTTAGTTTTTACAGTGGCAAGTTATCATTATTAATTATCTATCTTTACTTTACTTCAGTCGGTTTCATGCAGAGACATTAAGTTGAATTTATTTATACTTTATTGAAGTTTTCTTCAAGTTATTAATAATATTCGTCTGCTAGAATGCAATTTGTTAAATATATATACTTATAAATTACAAAACTGCGGTAAGAGTGTAAAAATGTCACCACAAAAGATAATTGAATGGTTGACATTTCTGATAAACGTCTTATAATTTATACTGATTTAATAGTTTGTCAATTACAACCACATTGTTACTGAAAATATGATTAATTCTGTATAGTAATTAAAACATATGATGATTTAATGCTGCGTAACGTACATTACATTACTAATTTCATTCTTTTATTTTGATACTTCAGATTGTTTTTCGTCATTTTTTATTTTTATTACAGCTACCTCATTCATGTTCAGTTCAATCAATAATTTTTTTTTTTTTAAATTGTTACATAAGAATTTTAAACGGTTTTTGTATTCAATAATGTGTGATCTTAATTTTCATTTTATGCTGATTTATATTTGCCGCGAATATTTCTGTTGTAATAAAAGATACGTGGATTATAAAATTCGCAATCCATTAATGTTTTTTAGTATTAAAGTTATCGGTTGTAATAAGACATATGATTATTTTATTGTGTTTTTGAACCTTGTTGCGGTAGATTTCAATTATCGGCTGAGGTTTTAGGTCATCAAGAGATCAATTTGAAAAAGGTATCCTTTTATATCGGTCGGATTTTAAGCACTAATTTTTAGGCAGATAATGTTTATTACCGACTATAATTGATACTTATACGTGTTTTACATTCAATGAAGCGTTAACAACAGTAACTACCGCCAGAACTCTATTAGATTTTACGAAGTATGAGAAGAAACAAAATGAATAAAAAAAATAAAAAGAATCAAGACAGCTTCCCGACTTATCATATGGTCCCGCATCATTTTGTAACAGTAAAAACTGTACATTGTAATTTTAACACCTTTACGGCACCCCCTCGGCGTCTTATTACCTTTGATAAATAGCTGTGATAAAAAACTGGGTCCTTGGTGCGAAAAAAATATAGTAACAACGTATCATAGATACCTTGAGAAACACAACTCATCCTGGTCGAGACAGAATAAACACCTCAGGCCATTCATCCCCTCTCATTTACTTTTTCTGTTTAACCCATACCCATACAGATTCATAATTGATTGCTTTACACGTAAAATTTACACTAGATGTGATAGAAACAGTTTTTTTTTTTTTTTATGAACCGATTTTAACTTTGTAGTCCCTATGTATAAAAGTAAATAAAACAATGACGCCTTGAAATTTTTTAAGTCTTTTTTTTAAAGAATATATGAGACATGCAATACAAAAAATAAAAATCTTTTCCTTCATCTATAAAAGCTATAATTATTTGCTTTGTAAATTTTATATTTATACAAATGAACGTACTAAGAAATAAGTAAAATTAATAACTTAATGCATCTAAAATAAAAAAGAATAACAATTGAAATAGATGCAAAAAAAATTGCTGTAATCTTTAAAAAAATAATTTTACCTAAAGTTTAAATCTAACATGGTATTTTTTATTGTTTGACATTTTAATTTGCCGCTTATGCCGCTTGACTGTGCACAGCATTCTAATGGACTGCGTATGTTATGCGGTCTTATGTCGCAAACTTAAATTGCCGAGGGGTATAAGACACGTCCTAGGCAATGACAAAAATGTAAATTCTTCCTTTATTGGAGGATGACCTCCAATAAAGTAAAGCTCAGTCCAGGGGCGAATCCTTGCCTGAAAGGCAAGCCTCCTCATCTACCAGCTCTATGTCTGGCATGGCAGGTCAGCCCACCCCCGGTCTCGGATCTTCATTTTTTGTTCTTCCTTAGCCTTAAACCTCATTCAGAGAACCCCCAATCTCAGAAAAGAATATCCGAAGCTCTCCACCTAAGCCGGGTCACGGTCTTCACTACGTTAATTTTTTTTTTTTTGAAGTTAATACTTCTTTTGGCGGCCCTGGGAGTGAATTTTGAACGGGGAAAAATCTCCGGTTTGCCGTCACGTCACGGTATCTTACTGACTGACTGATTGACATTAATTCTAACCCCTAAGGAGCAAAAAATGTCAAGAGAGCTTTTTTGTAGGGGGTGCGCTGAAACCGACCAGAAAAATTCAAAATCTTGAAATTTCCTCCCCCCGGGGGGGGGGATTACGCAACCCAAAATTTTAGCACTTCTACAAGGAGACGTCTGAGCGAAACTTCGCGGGGAAACCTTTTGTAGTGCCCGTAGAATCGCTTACGATTCGAGAAAAAAATTCGGCCTCCGCCCCCCATTTGGCCCAAAATTCCAAAAACCTGTTTTTTTTTTTTACTTTTTCTGCCGTCTTACCGCTCCCCTGAAACTCTGCTGAGGTCAAAATCGATATTCCTTTATAGGTTTGATCCGAAACAGTGTGAAAAATTCCATACAAAACTCCGCGAGGTCTATTTTGAGTACGCAGCCGATCATCGGAATCGCCACACCTAGCCATGTCGATCTCACTACTGTTTCTATCCAGCCCGCCGAACGCCCAGGACTCGATGTCGTAATCTGGAAACAACATTTAGATGGCTCAGAAACCTCTCCTGCGTCCCTCTTCTTCCTTAGCCGTCAGAATTCTAAAAATATTTATTGTACTTGATAAGAACCTGTCATAAATTTTGATATTATTTTGTTATTCATTCACATGTATTATCCTAATTGTTACGTTTCTTTTACTGTTTCAGTTGTACTTCTATTTATATCTTAGTCTTCATCATAGTTTTAACCCTATTCTATTAATATTGCTAATATCCGAGAAGGAGAGAGCCTTTTGTTATTATTTTGACCCGGACTATGATAACATGAAAGCGTTTTCTGCAGAAAAAAATAAAAGATTTGTAAATGCATTGAAGACAACATTATTTTTCTACATGTGTCTAAACTTAATCTGATCGCTAAACTTATTTCTTGCGTTCACGTCACTCTTAAATTATTTAAAAACATTAGGTTGTTTTTTTTCTTCTGTATATTAATCTATGTAGTAATTTATCAGCATTAAATGTTAACTCGTTTTTAGCATTTTTTGATAGAACTATCATCAGAATACGATTTTTGACATTCCGTCAATGAATAGATAAATATTTATTCTGATCGGTGCATAAAAATATATTATATAATATACAACAATATACTGTAAGTATAACAATAAATTATAAGATATTAAATATATGTGTTTAAAATCATATTAATTGTAGATATAAGCACCTGAAATAGTATTATAGTAAATAGTAAATACAATAAATATAAAAAGTTCCCATAAAATAATTCATAATGTAGATGTCGCTAATAAAAATTATTCTCAGGAAATATTTCCGTACACATTAAATGGGTTGCAGTTAAATCGTATTTCTAATTAGTGTTGTTTAAAGATCTATAAATGTAACTTTTTTTCGTATAGAAAACTTTTTAATTGTATTTTAAACAAATTGATGGGAAGAAACTTCAAATCGTTGATCAATTAATAGAAAAAAGATGACAACACAGTTGTAGGACTTTCCCGTCACGCGGCTTTTTTCTGATGCACGGCTTACAAACAAAAGTTAATTACAAATACTTATCATTTTATTTAAATACAATATCTTTTGTTTATTTAATTCAATGATTACAACTAAATCGCGCGTGCGTACCGTATTTCATTCGCTCGGGTGTGGTGGTACTAGCGGCTACTTCAAATATTTTTTTATACCTTAAATAATATTATTCATTTATTTAACTCTAGCGCTCAGCCGTGAGGCCTGAATTTTACATTTACAGGAATATCATCAATATCCACGGAATACTTACTCTTAATGTTGTTTTAGTTTCCTCGGTATTAAGAGAAATAAAAATACTGATTCATCAACAAAAGAAATCAAGGTGAATGGCTTTATTCGCCATGGATTATTATTAATCTTTTTGAAATACTGAAAAAGGAATTATTAAATCCTCTGCTTTCTGATTATGGGGTGAGATAACTGATGAGTTCTTTTGTATTTTTGGTGAATTTATCTGAGTTGATTTATTTTGAAATCAGCTTTCACTTTTAATAAGTACCCCCTGATTCTATTTATTTTTTAAACTAGATATTAAATTTTCATATAATCTTTTAGCATTACTAATATCTTTAGTGTAAATCGGTTTATCATTTTTCAATTAATTCTTGAAGTTATCAAATAATATATATTTAGAAATTTTATGAAAATTTCTTACCAAGAGATTTAGATTTACGCTTGCTTTAAATTAACCCATGCATTTTTATGTTTTTCTTTACAGTATATCTTTTTTATGGAAGGACAAGAGCAAGGAAAGAAAAAAATCTTCTCAAGCATTGAGAAATTACATGACTTTTCATCACAGGTAGGGTCATAACGGGTAGGGCAGGTCATCACAGATCAAGTTTGTAAATCATTATTGATCATCCTTTTGAAAAAATAAAACGTGATAGTTTTCTCATCTCACATTAATAAATTATGCTATTGCAGTTTGACATTTATGATTCAAAAGACTGTACGTAGTTTGCACTGAAGGTGAAGAAAAGTTTTAAAAATATTATCTATAAAAGTAATAAAAGTCCTTGTAATTTTGACCCGCTGAGTTAATAATTCATCATTAATAGTAACATCATTAACAGATCTGTTGAAAGTTAACAGTCTAACTTTAGACTGGAGATATGAATTGCCCAGCATTCGAGATATTTTTATGTTAAATAGAAGACAGCTGCGGTGATTTCTATAATCAAGGAAAAAGAATTATAAAAATCTCTTAACTTTAATTATCTAATTATTAATTATATTAACTCTATTAATTATTTAATTATATTAACTCTAATTATCACTACATCAAGGTTAATTGGAATTTGGCATCGGAGACCTCTTTGTTCCCCGATGCCAAAAACATTGCTACTTTGTACAAAGTTTATAAGTGATAGATTTTTATATTTCTTACAAGCGTTACAGTTCTTGAAACTGTATCTGCGAAATATTGATGGGTTTATTATTAATTTTTATATATATATATTTTCAAATTTTTTTGAATTATGTTATCAAAACAGATCTTATCTACCTTATGTAGATAAAATAACAAATAAATTACAGAATAATTAAATAAAATTAATCAGAAATTAAACTAGAAAATCCAAAATAATACGATTCTAAATTATAATTTTCAATTAATATTAAATAATCAGATGTTCAACAATCTATTACAACAAATCTATTACATATACACATTTGAAATAATTCCTATTAAATTACACATACATATTGTTCAATCATTATTTATTGTAAAAAATGTTTACAATCGCGGGTTGATAATTTTTAATAAATAAACATATTTAAAATAAAATAAGTTAAAAAAATAAAAAGAGATGAAGTCTGATGCGAACCGATGTGCCATCTGTTGTAAGATCCAAATATTTAATTAATTAAAATTTTATTTGGCTGTAACTCTGGAAGTAATGAAAATAAGTACCACTTGTTATATCGTTGAAACGCTCTCAATGAGGGCATATTAGTGCAGTTAAATAAAAGTTCAAAATTCAAATTATTTTGGATTTTGGGTTTTTTTTTGGACATTTTTTGTTCAGTCGATTGCAATCAAAAGGGAAGGTGCACAACTGGATGTAAAAACAATCATAAATCCGAAATTTCAACTAAGACTAATCCTTTTTGACATGCGAAATACGTAAAGATAACACGGTAGAACTAGTCAAAATGGATTCAGGGATGGTCATAACGGATATTCCGTTGAAATCTAAAAAACGTAATTTTTCGCAACACAATACTTTCTTTACTTCGAAGAAGTTAAGAAACTAAAAAACCCTGTAATTTTCTATAATGTTTCAATATTTTATATAAGTCAAATTTTTATACTATAATAAAATTACTTAGGCTGAGAGATAACTGATAGGGGAATGAAATCAACTCGCCCTCAATTTTTACAGTTATTATAAATCAGGTTTTAAAGTCACTGGCAAGGGTGAAATGCGACTTACATTTATTTTGAGGTTAAATGATTAGCCAATATTAGATAGGAATAAAACATGTATCTACAATTCAAATCATTTATTAAACGAAACAAAAACGAAGGGAAAACCATTCATATGTTGATCATTACCATAATACGCTTTATAACACTTAACACGTGATTGTGTAAATTTATATTTCCTAATTATTTTAATGTACCTAGGCTTCTGTATATTTCATCCTGTTTTGTTTCATATATATACCAAAACAGATGAGAAAATTATGGAAATAAATTGCTCGCTGAATATTAATAATAACAGCTTCTTCTTTTTTTTTTTTTTTTTTTTTTTTTAATCTGGGGTGGTCTTAAATATTAGTAGGAGTTAAAATTTATTAAAAAAAAAAAGGCAATTTTCTTATGATTAACAGACGTATGTAATATAATGTAACCTGTACTAACCAATATTTAGGTAATTTAAGATAATACGAGTCAAGTGAATGTATTTTACTATATCATTTTCATCATTAGTGTAACAATTATTATTCTACGTAACTATAAAAACACCAAAAAAAAATTTTGTATTTGAAAATATGACTGATAATTATAAACATATGAAAGAAAATAATAACTGTAATATACTGGTTTTAGTTAAATAACCAACCAATTTTACTATACACATAATTCTAAATGTTCTTTAAAATTTAGACAGGTGCAACAAAATCTTTAATCATGGGTTTAAAATTTCTGATTTAAACAACCTTAACTGCAAAAACTTTTGTATAAATCTCGTTCGATTGCAGAATCCATAAATTATAAAATGATTAATACTCATATTATTAGACAGATTTATTATCAGTAGAAATTTTATTTCATTTTATTTACTGATCATTATGTACAGTATATATATAAAAATGTTACACCGTAAGAGAATTCTTTTACAGTTGTACTATAAATTGTGCACTATCATAACTGATGAAAGCCGGTTTTAAAATCAGATTTTGTTTTCCAATTTTAAAACCGTTAGTAATAGCGATAACGTAAAATTAAAATATATATAAATCCATGTTTAAATAAATGTATTGAACTAAAAATTAAAAAATTCTTTTTAAATTTTAACTTTTAGATATTGGTGATAAATTAAAAATAAATAAAAAATAATCAACGAATTATAAGTCTTTGATTTGGCATCAATATCAAACTTTTAAGATGTAAAAAAAATATTACTTTTATATTTACTACTAAAATGTTTCTTAATTTTCATTTTCTATTTTATTTTAAATCTAAATAATTTGCAATAAGTTTTTATGATTTGGTTTTCTTATGTTATAAAACACAAAGGAGAGAAACCTGTATTTTAATAAAAAAAATATGTAAGGAAAAGGGACGACGTATAAAGGGTGCTGAACCTAACATAAGGCTCTGTAAGATAAAGAATTAGAATTTTATATTTTAATTTCCTCATGAAAATATTTCATATATTAAATCAAATCGGACTATATGTCATATAGATAAAAATTTCAGAGATAAGCTTTACACTAGCACTTAAAAATTTGTTTATAATTCTTAATAATAATTCTTAAAAATTAATAGATATTTGAAAATCAAATAAAAACAAAAATACCTGTTATAATAAAGAAATAAGTTTTACTAAATCTAATCAAATCATTAGTTTAATCATTGATATAAATCGATTACAATTCATTTCACTTTCTTAAATACTTATCACCTCATTTAATTAAGTCAATTTTTTTTTAATTTTCACATAACTTAAAATCATTTTATGACCAGTAATTTCTATATCTAAAATTACAATCTCCATAATGATTAAAATAGTGTGCCCGAAAAAGAAAGTACCCTTTTCAAAAAGAAAAAAAATATTCATGATCCCCTGATATGTTATTAGAATCATTTATACACTAAAAGTAAGATATTATATCAAAGTTTTTTCCTACCTTACAAAAATTCAAGATGGGTGTCTTTCATGACACGGCAGATAGTCCATTTCCTTCCATACTCGAATCAACATGTCTCTTATAACGACATCAAAGGCTTCTATGATCTGCTCTTGCAGCTTTCTTAAATCTCGAGACAATAGTGGGATAAAGACTCTGCCTTTGACAAAGGCCCAAAAAAAAAATGTCGCATGATGTCATGTCTGGAGACTTCAGACAACAACGCTTCGACATCAAAACCAGTGCGACCGATCAACTCTGTGGAAAATGTTCAGATACTCTCTCACGTCATTATGGAAGTGGATTGGAGCTCCATTCTGTTGGAAAATGAAATATTAGGAGTCCTTCTCAAGCTGAGGCGTCAACTAAATTTGCAGCATGTCAAAATACGAGTGTCCCTTTACAGTTATTTGAAAAAAAAAATGGTTCATAAAGCTTCCTTCTGCATATGGTAGCAAAGACCTTCAACTTTGGACAATCTCTGATATGCTCAATGATTCACCGAGGATGTTATAAACCCCAGATTCGAACATTATGCCTGTTGATTTTACCGTTGATATGGAAGGTCGGTCATCTCATCACTGAAGACTATCCTGTATCCAAGATCATCATTTTCAGGAATCCCAACATGTCTACGCTGAAGACAGTGCAAAGTTATTTGTTATTTTCAATAAGTGACTGCAAAGGTTTTAGCTTGTAAGCCTTAAATTTTAAATGCTTACGAAGAACACCTCAGACTGTTAAGCAGGGCAATGCTAACTCACGGCTCGCTTTCCGAACTGACTTATGGGACGGACTCATAAGGCTGCGTTGGAAGGATTGCCGAACTCTATCCAACATATCATCTGATTGAGAAGGAAAGCTGGTGCTTCTGGCTTCGGATAGGCAACCTGTATCCATGAGTTTTGTATGCCGACGCTTAATACAGTTCTTGTCAGGTGGATCGACCCCAAACTATCACCGAAGTTGCGTGGAACTGTGATAACAGACGTTGTCTTAGCTTATTTCACAGCACTAAATTCCTTCTATTTATTGGGGGTTGCCAATTTGAAACATTTTTTCTCTTGGGAACAGTGGGTATTACAATTAAAAGTTGGAGTATCTGATAGCAGTGAGTTTAACTTACATCTCTCTCCAAAAACTGGTCACCAAGTAAAAAATAAAGAAAAGAGTACAATCTTTTTCGGATATTTATGAAGTGCTTAATATAGCATATTAAAGGTTATGAACTTATTTGTTCCTTGTTGAGTTTAGATTTCCAATACTGCTCTTGACGTATTCATTCATTATTATAATTATAATTCATTATATAAAATTTAAGTCTCTAAAATTAAAATAGAATAATTGTGTTTTATATACTTATTTCCTTATCAGTATATATAATTATACCTTCTACCCTATATCGTATACAGCTTAATATACTTATTCTTAAATTATAAGATACTGAGCAATGATTAGGACAAGAAAAAAATTGATATTTTTTTCAAATTGTTTATGTAGACAATGTACTTTGTCATATAAAGAATTATCTTTTTACGTAAATTGGATAAAACTAACAACGGAACCTATAGTGAAAATTCCTCTATAAAATAGAACTTAACCTAAAGTTTAACGTAGTTAAAAAACAAATAAAAACAATTTGATTTGAGAACAGCCTCTTTATTAAAGATAAAAAGGTGAAAAAAGAAGTAGTTTAATCAAATTTTAATTTTTACAATTAGTATGACGACATTAATTATAAAAATTTTTAATTATAAAAAATACCTCATATTGCAAAAATATTGAAAGAATTTTCTATTAAAATATTGGGATTGGTGATTTTACATTAAAGGTAATGTTGAGGACTAATTGTATGGTTAATTAGTTGAAAGAGGCTGAAATTAAAATTCTTTCTGTGGATTGAAAACATTTCATTGAAACATCTTCATACACTCCCTTTAATTTATTAAACGTTATACTTAAATTATTTTTAAAACTTTTAAAGAAAGACTGACTGTTATTAAAACTATCCAGTTAATCTATTTGGTTACCCAGCTGAATCACGAAATATTGAACAATTCCACAAACTAGTAAATAACATCCTTGAATAGAAAAAGATTCTGTTCCATTACATTTTTAGAGAAAAATTAAGGTTCCTGCTAAGTGTTTTAAGATCTCCTTTAGAAAATAAAATAACTTTCCCGTCACTTATTCATTTCAATTCGTGGCTTCTCAAATAGGTTTTCATGGTAATTTTCCGATAAGAACAATCACAGTTGTATCCTATACAACAGAATGTACCACAAATTCGATATTTTTTGACACTTCGTATACCACAATAAAACATTGACCGGTATTTTTTTTTCAGTGTTATCGTCACATCAGGGATTCTTCTTAATATACAACTAACTTGGAAAATTACATGAAAAAAGAATAAATAAATCGGAAAAAATGAGACAAACTTTCATAATCCATCAATTTCCACCGGATTAATGATTTTTAGCTATTGATGCTATTGATTTTTAGCTCTTTCATAACAAAAGAAAAACTTGAAATTATATTTAAATTTACAAGAAGATATAACAACACAGAAAAGATGTAAAAAATTAAGTGTTATTGGTCAAATCCCTTCATTATAATGAAATATTATCTGTTTACTGGTTAAAAAAAAATTTAACAGTTGGAAAATACAGAGAAGTTTTCTTTCTTTTTGGTCTCAATATAAAATTTACAATCGGTTACACTATTACAGAAACATAAGTAAATATGATGTCATATTCGTTAATAAGTAGAAATGCTTCAATAAAAGCTCCTCAAAAATTATATTCTAATATTTCTATACAAAATCTTCAATGTAAATGCTAACTTAAAGTTAGGTTCTACACAAAATAGAAAATAGATATTCTTATACAAGAGAAAAAGAAAAAATAAAACTGTACAACGGAAGAATAATAACTAAAACTGAGTGAAGGGAAATATAAAAAAAAAAATAAGTAACACTGCGTTGGTGTAGTTCCACCTCAAATCACATAAAGTCACCAAGGTCCAACACGTAGAGTCTTTTTAACCTTCTTACGTCATAACCATTGTTTATAAGGTTAATAGCTAAATAGTTCACGTGGTTATTTAACCGAATCGCTGTACTTCTTCTCGAACATAGGTAAACTCAGATGCAAGTGGATTTCACCGTTTCTTACGAATCAAACCGCCCCTGTAATGCTCCTCAGTAATTTTTATTGGAATCCCTGTATAATTCGCTGTTTCCGCTGCTTGTAGTACCCGAAAACTGGACCCCATAAGTTCAAATTGGTTTCAAGATATTTTATAAATTATTTCAATATATCTAGTAGAAAACAGTTGTTAAATACGATTAAGAAGAAAAAAACATTGTAATTTATTATAAAGGAACTTTTCAGGATTGAAAATAATATAAGCTTTTCTTGATTAATAAATGATATTTATATATATTTTTAAGACTGGTTTTCATAAAAATTGAATTGCGCTTTACATGTTGCAAATTATAAATATTGTATTTATAAGCTAATTTATAACAAATCACCTTGTTTAATTTATTTTTGTTTAATACAAATAATTTAGCTATTGATGCCTGCTCTTTCATAACAAAAAAAGGACTTGAAATTATATTTAAATTTACAAGAAAATATAACAACACAGAAAAGATGTAAAAAAAGAAGTGTTATTGGTCAAATCCCTCCAAATGTAGTTATTGAACTACATTTATAAAGTATTTTTGGTAAAGTTTTTTTTTCGTGTACCACAAGGAAACGCCGATAAATTTATAATCTAAGAAACTTTAAAAGACCCGATAAATATAATATCACAATAC